>JAURVB010012330.1:0-15168 GCA_033002965.1 Piper betle
TCCTGGTCGGCTTAACCGAATCTAGTAGATTAACGAATGGTTCGGTCGCCGGTGACATTTTCCGGTGTCTAGGCTCACGGGTGAGCCGAAACGGGGTGTTACCACCCAAAATGCAACGTAATGGGCTAAGTCATTTCTTTAAAATGGGTACCCCGAAAGTTAAAGATCTATAGTCCATTCCCACTTATAAACAGGATCTTCTCCCAGTAGGTATTAGATGTGGGACTAAGTTGAGGGATCTCACAATCCACCGACCTTAGGAAATTTCGTCCCTGAAATTTCTATACTTAATGGGCTGTCAGGTCCATTCTGACATGTCCATCTTTGGCTGTCAGGTCCATTCTGACATATCCATTTTTTTGGCTGTCAAGTCCGTTCTGACATATCCTTTCTCCCACCATCTAATACGGAACCAGGTCGGCTCTGATACCATTTGTAACGACCCAGCCCAAAGTGCAACGTAATGGGCTAAGTCATTTCTTTAAAATGGGTTCCCCGAAAGTTAAAGATCTATAGTCCATTCCCACTTATTGTGGCTCGACTCGATTAGTGTGTAGCTAGTCGAGTTTGATCAGTCTGACGCTAAGTAGGTCCTTGTGTGTTTTGTGAGCTTGGGCATTGGACGTGTCCGCTATTGACTTGTTCTGGTTGGCCTCAATTGCCAAGCAAGTGTCGTGTGTTGTTTTAGTGCTTTACTTTGCCTAGGGCCGTGTGTCACATTAGAGTTGCGTCATATACATTCTTGGTGCACCCTAGCCCTAGTTGTGTCCCAGAAGTCGTCATGCCTTTATTCCTTCCCTCCCCTTCATTCTTCATTTTTCTTCCTTTTTGTTTGTGTTGTGGCTAAGTGCCAGATGCAAGGGCACCCTCCCAATGCCTTTGTAATTATGTATGTTGTGCGCGTGCAGCCCAACGTGGGGTTCAAAGGTGCCCCCTTTGCACTAGGAGGCAAACAGGTTTTTCCTAAAAGACCCAATGTCGCCCTGTTTCTTCCCCCTTCCACCTTGCTTCACCGCTGCCTTCTCACACCACCATCGTCGCCGCTGCCTTCCCCACTCCCTTTTCCCCCTTCCTGCCCACATGATACAGCCCTTTTTCTCCCCGCATTTTCTTTCTTTTTTTCTTTTTCATAATTGTTTTCGATGCATGTAGAAATTTGTGATTAGGGCATGTAGTGGTGTAATTCATCATATTATCATGTCAATTGCATATTTTAATTGTTGTATATTTGGCAAAAATTTGATTTTTGTTAAAGGGGTGTTTTTTGATAATTAAACCCCAATTAATTACTGGTTTGCTAAACAACAAACAATTAAACCCCTAATACACCTAATAAGGATTGAATTGATAAAAAAGACTTAAACATCACAATTTTCAGTGTCAGTCTTGTCGTCTCGATTTAAGCGCCAATTATTTACTTAATTAAGCAATCAATTAATTAACAATTTAATTGCATGTGCGATTGTAAAATGAAAACGCCGCAACAATCATAATTTGATTCAAGATTAATCTAAATATCCTAATTGAATAAATGAATCAAAAGATATATTTTAATAAAACTTTTAATCACATTCGGGTACAGGTGAATCCAACATCTCAAGTTGCTATGGAGGAGGTAACCAAATCAGTCTAATTTGACATCTATGAAGTTATCCAATTTAAAGTCTCTACCGCGAAATAATCCTCCGAGTTATTTAATTAAGTTAACAGTCATATGAAATTATTTTTAGAACACTATTAAGACCACATTATCGATTAGCGTGCTAGGAATCTCCAGCTTAAATGTACATCACATTCGGACTTTTTGATATCTCAAGTTTATTTCAAGTAATCAGGTTAGAATAAAAGGAAAATAGAAATCAATATTTATAATCCATAAAAAAGTCCATACTTGATTCTAAAATAGAATCTACTCCTTGATGTTGTACATTAAAACCCAAAATATAAGTACAACATTTTGGATTTTAAAATAAAATATAAAGAAGATAAGATACAACCCTAAAAAACACTTCGTCTTTATCCCTATGCTTTAGAACACTTACTCAAATTGAAGATGATGATGATGAAATGAAATGTGATGGTATGGGATGAACTCTTTATAGGCTAGGATTGCTTGCGAGATACAACAATAAGGATCATAAATATGCTTCAACCTTCTACATTTCCCATACAACTTTCACTTGAATACTCTCCTTGAAATGCCAAAGGATAACTCTTTTATTAATCCTCTAAATATCAATTCAAACTTTAATATGAAGCGCGAGAGTGCAGCCTCAAGAATGTAGATTGGTTAGCCAACTGCAACCATGAACCATTTTGCTCTAAATCAAATGTGCTCCACTCGACATGAATCCTTAACATGAAATATATTACAAATGTGTAATAAACTCCTCAAAAATAGCATGAAATATAAATATATTTAATTAAATCTTACATGCATGATATATCATGATAACCTCACAAAATCACTCGGAATGACTCAAAAGTTTAGGAAATAACCAAAGAACAATATAAAACCGAGGGCTAAATAATGAATAAACGAGAACTTATCACAACCCCAAACTTAAATTTTGTTGGTTCCTAGCAAAACTGAATCAGAATCAATATCCAAGAAGAAATAACTCAATAAGTCTTCAATGGTGCACCTCTACTTTTTTAAGATTCATCTAATCACCATAGTGCATCAGTGCATAAATATAAAAAATTAACCAAGTGAAAAAAAGTATCTCTACTCGAACTAGAATTAACATATGCAATCATTATGAAATAGGCAAATAGGATTCACAAGTGAATGTCGCATTCCTCTCCAATACCGACTAACTAATGCGCTAAAGGTAATAATTGATAATGGATTATATTGATTCACAAAAATTAATTTAATTAAATAATATTTAAGACTTGTTCCAAGATTTACAAAACCCTAAATAAAATAACCTAGTCATTTTTTTCAGGGTTTTACAGTCAATGTCGAACACTAGAATAAGGTAATTCATTGTGCCCCAGTTGATTTGGGTGCTTCAACTAACCTATTACCTGTTCGCATCTTACATATGAATTTGGTGTCATCCACTACTTAATTTTCATCTATCTCACTTACTACTTGTGATTTTATGGGGACAATCTCCTTGCACATTTCAGTAGGACCATCTAGTATGACATATATTTTCCATGTAGTAGACCTTGATCCTATTTTTCGCATGTATTAGCGCATCCATAGATCCATGACCATCGATGTGTTCCTTCTTCATGGCACCAATGCATAAAAGCTACACCAATCAAGGGCAACCAAGTCCAAGTTCGTGGGCTTAAAAATCATTTCATGCTTGAAGAAGTTCATTTTATAGAAGCAACATTCTTCATGGCTGGGAATGTTTTAAAACTTGCCCGCCAAAAGCAAATGACTTATACAATTCTTGCAATCGTTGATCTCTCAAGTGGTGTTAGACCAAGAACAAACTTTCCTACAATACTCTCACATATGGTTCTCAAGTCCCGTAAGTCTCTAACTATGTCTGAACCAGCGTTGTTGCCTATTGTTGAAGGCATGCTTGTCCCTTTAAGAGTAAATTTACATGACGGACGACCATCAAAGTCTCTAATCATTGCAATAGCATCAATTATGCAGAAAAAGTAAAAATTGTTTATGAGGACACCGAAATGGATGCTGAGTAGGTTCCATGGCCACAATCATTTGTAAAGAAAGTACTCACTTTAGAGCACTGAACGGGACCACTCACACTAGAGCCTCGGCCAAGTACTAAAGTACTTACCTTAGAACATCGTGCTCTTGTACTACTGCTCTCTAAACCCGATACATATGCACCCTTTTTCATGGGGGTTATATCTCATGTACAAAATAATGCTGAGTCATGTGATGTTCAACCCACACCACCTCACTTTGAAGATGGAGTAGCTCTGGTTGCCGAGCAACTACTTGAGATTAATCTTGGTACAATATGTGATCATCAATGTCTAACTTTTCTCAATACTGGCCTTGATAGTCTTGAGTAGAGCCAATTCATTGATTTACTTCAATCATATAAAGGATGTTTTGCATGGTCGTATGATGAAATTCCTAGTTTATCACTAGATATTGTAGTACACCACTTAGCAGTTAAATCAGGTTTCTCCCCAGTTAAACAAACCAAAAGAAAGTTCAGGCCTATTGTGGATACACTTATGTCAGCAAAAATCAAGAAATTGAAAGAAACTAACTTCATTCATGAGGTGCAATATCTAGATTGGATAGCCAACATAGTACTGGTTAAAAAGAAAAATAGCCAACTACGCATTTGCATAGACTTTAAAGATCTGAATAAAGCATGTCCAAATGATGCATTTCCACTTCCATGGCCCGATCTATTGCTAGACAATGTGGTAGGGCATCAAATGTTCTCCTTCATGGATGGCTTTAGCGGATACAATCAGATTCGCATGGCCCCAGAGGATGAAGAAAAGATGGCATTTTATATGCCAATAGGTATTTATTATTACACGGTGATGCTTTTAGGTCCTAAGAATGCTAGTGCTACTTATCAAAGGGTAATGCAATATATTTTCGTAGACATGCTAAATGAAGATATTGAAGATTATGTAGATGATATAATAGTTAAATCTAAAACTCATATGGAACACTGTGGAACTTCACAATGTGTCCTCCAACGGTGTTGTGAAAATAATTTAAAGTTAAACCCATTGAAATGTGCTTGTGGTGTTTTTTTTGGACAATTTATCAAATTTTTGGTTCACTCACATGGCATCCAAATTGATCCATCTAAATTGCAAGCCATCATTGAAATGACTCCACCTACCTCACTAAAGCAACTTCAAAGTTTCTTAGGGAAGTTGAATTACATACGCTGGTTTCTTCCAAATTTGTCGGCAAAAATTCTCCCCCTAACTCAAATGCTGAGAAAAGGTGAACGGTTTGTGTGGTCCGAGGATTGTCAAAGGTCCTTTGCTAATATCAAAGAAGAGCCTTTGTGACCCCGACTCTCCTTGCACTAATCCCTAGGCATCCTATAATCCTCTACATCTCTCATATAGGTTTAACAATTATTGCTATTCTTTCTCAAGCCGATGAGCTGGGTAGAGAGAGACATGTTTACTATTTAAGTCGAATAATGAATACAGCAGAAAAAAATTACTCGATGGTGAAGAAAGATTGTTTGGCTTTAGTTTTTGATACTCAAAAACTTCGTCATTATTTTCTGACTCAAGAAGTCTATCTCCATGTGCATGACAATCCAGTGAGACACTTACTCCAACAACCTGCTATGTTCAAATGTGTTGCCCATTGGTTGGTGAAACTTATGGGGTTTGATATAAAATGCTTCACTTAAAAAGCTATAAAAGGTTAAGCCTTAGCTGAGCTTTTGGCTAGCCATCCCACTCTTCCAACGGACACAAAGGTTGATCCAAGTATAAATGTTGCAAATATTGCTCCTAATCACTAAAGACTCTACTTTGATGGTGATGATGTTGGCCTTCGTGGTGGCATTGGTCCTCGTGGAGGTGTCAATATAGTTCTTATGCAGCCTGATGAACAACTGCATCTACATGCGTATAGCCATACCTTTCGTTGCACCAATAATTATGCTAAGTATGAAGCCCTTGTGCTTGGCTTAATTCTTGCACATGTTCTTAAAGTGAAAAGGTTGCTGGTTTGTGGTGATTCTTTGTTGGTCATCATCTAGCAAACTACTGAGGAGTTCAGTGTTAAAGAAGCCCAACTAGTCGGTCAAAAGGCTTGTATCACAAACTTATTAAAGAATTTTGATGAAGTCAAGTTTATGCATATCCCTCGGTCTTCAAATAGCATAGCTGATGCCCTTGGAGTGCTAGGGTCGAAACTTGAAGAAATCGGCCCAAATAAGAAACCTTTGATATGGTTCGCTCGCCAAGACGTGCCAGCTGGATCAGTGCTGCCTTCAGCTGCACCCGAACCGGTTGCAAAAGCCTATAATGAATGGTATGGCAAGCTTATTGACTTTAATGCTCATGGTCGTGTGCTTGTCGGCCAAAATAAACGTGAGGTACGTCGGATGGTTGCTCAATACCACTTAGATGATGATATTCTCTTTTGCAGGGGGCTTGACGACATTCTTTTTCTGTGTTTGACAGAAACTGAGAGTTTACATGCTATGAAAGAGGCCTATGAAGGGTTGCGAGGTGAACACCAAGGAAGTCAACGTTTGCATCAAATTCTTTTGCGAATTGGCTACTATTGGCATTCTATGCTTAAGGATATTATTGCTTTTTCTCGATCATGTAAAATTTGCCACCTCTATGATCATTGGCCTATCTTCATCTAAAGGCCATAAATTTATTCTTATTGCTATAGAATATTTTACAAAATGGGAAGAGTTTGTCACCATTCATCGACAAGCAGGTGATTATGTGGTTCAATCATTTGTCATTTTAGTGTGCCCCAAAAGATCATCACTGATAATGACACTCAAATTTTAGGATGGCAAACAATGGAGCAAATTAAAAAATATAAAATTCAAAGGGCAGAATCAACGCCCTATAACCCTTAGAGTAATGGGCAAGTTGAATTTGTCAATAAGAATTTGATGCAAATGTTGAGATAAACTATTTATAACGACCCAGCCCAAAGTGCAACGTAATAGGCTAAGCCATTTCTTTAAAATGGGTACCCCGAAAGTTAAAGATCTATAGTCCATTCCCACTTATAGACAGGATCTTCTCCCAGTAGGTATTAGATGTAGGACTCAAGTTGAGGGATCTCACAATCCACCCACCTTAGGAAATTTCATCCCCGAAATGCCTATTCTTGGCCCATTGCTAGCCCCAACCCACGTCCTTTCTTGCCTGTGACCGGCAACCTAGCCAACGTTTCTAGTCTTGGCCCGTTGCTAACCCCAGCCCACGACCTTTTTGGCCCGTGACCGGCAGCCTAGCCGGCATCCCTAGTCCATCCCACCATCTAACACAGAACCAGGTCGGCTCTGATACCATTTGTAACGACCCAGCCCAAAGTGCAACGTAATGGGCTAAGTCATTTCTTTAAAATGGGTACCCCGAAAGTTAAAGATCTATAGTCCATTCCCACTTATAAACAAGATCTTCTCCCAGTAGGTATTAGATATGGGACTAAGTTGAGGGATCTCACAATCCACCCACCTTAGGGAATTTCGTCCCCGAAATGCCTATTCTTGGCCCGTTGCTAGCCCCAGCCCATGACCTTTTTGGCCCGTGACCGGCAGCCTAGCCAACGCTTCTAATCCAGCCCACCATCTAACACGGAACCAGGTTGGCTCTGATACCATTTGTAACGACCCAGCCCAAAGTGCAACGTAATGGGCTAAGTCATTTCTTTAAAATGGGTACCCTGGAAGTTAAAGATCTATAGTCCATTCCCACTTATAAACAGGATCTTCTCCCAGTAGGTATTAGATGTGGGACTAAGTTGAGGGATCTCACAATCCACCCACCTTAGGGAATTTCGTCCCCGAAATGCCTATTTTTGGCCCGTTGCTAGCCCCAGCCCACGACCTTTCTGGCCCGTGACCGGCAGCCTAGCCAACGTTTCTAATCCAACCCACCATCTAACACGGAACCAGGTCGGCTCTGATACCATTTGTAACGACCCAGCCCAAAGTGCAACGTAATGGGCTAAGTCATTTCTTTAAAATGGGTACCCCGAAAGTTAAAGATCTATAGTCCATTCCCACTTATAAACAGGATCTTCTCCCAGTAGGTATTAGATGTGGGACTAAGTTGAGGGATCTCACAATCCACCCACCTTAAGGAATTTCGTCCCCGAAATGCCTATTCTTGGCCCGTTGCTAGCCCTAGTCCAACACCTTTCTGGCCCGTGTCCAACAGCCTAGCCAACGTTCATAATCCAGCCCACCATCTAACACAGAACCAGGTCGGCTCTGATACCATTTGTAACGACCCAGCCCAAAGTGCAACGTAATGGGCTAAGTCATTTCTTTAAAATGGGTACCCCAGAAGTTAAAGATCTATAATCCATTCCCACTTATAAATAGGATCTTCTCCCAGTAGGTATTAGATGTGAGACTAAGTTGAGGGATCCCACAATCCACCCACCTTAGGAAATTTCATCCCCGAAATGACTATTCTTGGCCCATTGCTAGCCCTAACTGACGTCCTTTCTGGCCAGTGACCGGCAGCCTAGCCAACGTTTCTAGTCTTGGCCCGTTCTGCCCCAGCCCATGACCTTTTGGCCCGTGACCGACAGCATAGCCAACGTCCCTAGTCCAATCCACCATCCAACACGGAACCAAGTCGGCTCTGATACCATTTGTAACGGCCATGTCCAAAGTGCACAGTAATGGGCTAAGTCATTTCTTTAAAATGGGTAACACAAAAGTTAAAGATCTATAGTCCATTCCCACTTATAAACAGGATTTTCTCCCAGTAGGTATTAGATGTGAGACTAAGTTGAAGGATCTCACAATCCACCCACCTTAGGAATTTCGTCCCCGAAATGCCTATTCTTAAGGCTCGTTGCTAGCCCAGCCCGCGACCTTTCTGGCCCGTGACCGGCAGCCTAGCCAATGTTTCTAATCCATCCCACCATCTAACACGGAACCAGGTCGGCTCTGATACTATTTGTAACGACCCAGCCCAAAGTGCAACGTAATGGGCTAAGTCATTTCTTTAAAATGGGTACCCCAGAAGTTAAAGATCTATAGTCCATTCCCACTTATAAACAGGATCTTCTGCTAGTAGGTATTAGATGTTGGACTAAGTTGAGAGATCTCACAATCCACCCACCTTAGGGAATTTCGTCCCCGAAAGGCCTATTCTTGGCCCGTTGCTAGCCCCAGCCCACGACCTTCTGGCCCGTGACCGACAGCCTAGCCAACGTTTCTAATCCAGCCCACCATCTAAAACGGAACCAGGTTCGGCTCTGATATCATTTGTAACGACCCAGCCCAAAGGTGCAACGTAATGGGCTAAGTCATTTCTTTAAAATGGGTACCCCAGAAGTTAAAGAACTTTAGTCCACTCCCACTTATAAACAGGATCTTCTCCCAGTAGGTATTAGATGTGGGACTAAGTTGAGGGATCTCACAATCCACCCACCTTAACGAATTTCGTCCCCGAAATGCCTATTCTTGGCCCGTTGTTAGCCCCAGCCCACGACCTTTCTGGCCCGTGACCGGTAGCCTAGCCAACGTTTCTAGTCCAGCCCACCATCTAACACGGAACCAGGTCGGCTCTGATACCATTTGTAACGACCCAGCCCAAAGTGCAACGTAATGGGCTAAGTCATTTCTTTAAAATGGGTACCCCGGAAGTTAAAGATCTATAATCCATTCCCACTTATAAACAGGATCTTCTCCTAGTAGGTATTAGATGTGGGACTAAGTTGAGGGTTCTCACAATCCACCCACCTTAGGGAATTTTGTCCCCGAAATGCCTATTCTTGGCCCGTTGCTAACCCCAGCCTACGACCTTTTTGGCCCGTGACCGGCAGCATAGCCAACGTCCCTAGTCCAATCCACCATCCAACACGGAACCAAGTCGGCTCTGATACCATTTGTAACGACCCAGCCCAAAGTGCAACGTAATGGGCTAAGTCATTTCTTTAAAATGGGTAACACAAAAGTTAAAGATCTATAGTCCATTCCCACTTATAAACAGGATCGTTTCCCAGTAGGTATTAGATGTGGGACTAAGTTGAGGGATCTCACAATCCACCCACCTTAGGGAATTTCGTCCCCGAAATGCCTATTCTTTGCCCGTTGCTAGCCCCAGCCCACGACCTTTCTGGCCCCGTGACCGGCAGCCTAACAACTTTTCTAATCCAGCCCACCATCCAACACGGAACCAGGTCGGCTCTGATACCATTTATAACGACCCAGCCCAAAGTGCAACGTAATGGGCTAAGTCATTTCTTTAAAATGGGTACCCCAGAAGTTAAAGATCTCTAGTCCACTCCCACTTATAAACAAGATCTTCTCCCAGTAGGTATTAGATGTGGGACTAAGTTGAGGGATCTCACAATCCACCCACCTTAGGGAATTTCGTCCCCGAAATGCCTATTCTTGGCCCGTTGCTAGCCCCAGCCCACGTCCTTTCTGGCCCGTGACTGGCAGCCTAACAACGTTTCTAATCCAGCCCACCATCTAACACGGAACCAGGTCGGCTCTGATACCATTTATAACGACCCAGCCCAAAGTGCAACGTAATGGGCTAAGTCATTTCTTTAAAATGGGTACCCCGAAAGTTAAAGATCTATAGTCCATTCCCACTTATAGACAGGATCTTCTCCCAATAGGTATTAGATGTGGGACTAAGTTGACGGATCTCACACTATTGCAGAAAATCAATGAGATTGCCATAAGCACCCCTCTGAGGCCCTCTGGTCCTATCGAACATGTGTGAGGCTTAGTATGCAATCAAACGCAAAATAGCTATGGAGCGTCTTGATGAGTACCGAAATGATACAAATAAACGTGTCTAGCGTTATCGTGAAAAGATGACGTGCTATTACACTAAGTGTGCATCTCCTTGATCATTTGTGTCAGGATCACTAGTTCTTCCTTGTAATACACATGAAGTACGGGCTGATCTCCCTCGACCTAAATTTGCCACGTCATGGGAAAGTCCTTTTGTCATGTAAAACCCATGATTCGAATCAGGGTTTTATAGTCTAAACCAGTTAGTTCAACCATTATTTTCAGTTGAGTCGAGTTGTAATTACGAGACGACCATTCATTTTTCTCAAATGCCATTCATTTTTCTCATTGACCATTTATTTTTCTCAACTAACAATTTGTTTTTCTCACTGACCATTCATTTTTCTCAACTGACCATTCATTTTTCTCACTGACCATTCATTTTTCCCTCTTGACACTATCACCACACTTCTGACACTGTCACCATCCAGCCACCACCATCCTTGTCACCCAACTTTCTTCTTCTTTTTCTTCCTTCTCTTTTCCCCCACGATCCTCACTCGAGCCGGCCACAACCTTGTGGCCGCCCTGATTGACGATTAGGTATGGAGTAGGAGCTCACTGCCTAGGCACTAAGACACGCTTGGAGCTTCTACCAGGTCCATTTAGGACTCGCCCCTGATTTATTGTTCTATTCTATCGTGATTTAATTTTTATAGATTATAGGACAAGTTGAATGGTGTTTTATCGGATCCCACTTAGCTCGGGTCATTTAGTCGAATAGTTTTCTAGATTAATAACCCTTGAGGCTGAGATCCCTCGAGTATGTTTTTGTAAACAAGATCCACCACAAGTTGCTTTCGGGCTTATTATATAAATCCCTACCAAGACGTATATACATGTAGTTTTAGTATTTTTTGACAACCATACTACACGAGTGGGCATCTGACAGTCGAAGCCGAGAATACCGACAACCATGTTATGCAAGCGGCATGTGCCAATCGAAGACAAAAATACTGACAACCATGTTATGTGAGTGGCATGTGCCAGTCGAAGCCGGGAATACCGACAACCATATTATGCGAGCAAGCGTTTGTGAATCGAAGCCTGGAATACCGACAACCATGCTACGCAAGCGGGATGTGCCAGTCGAAGCCAAAAATATTGACAACCATGCTACACAAGCGGGCATGTGCCAGTCGCAACCAGGAATACCAACAACTATGTTATGCGTGCGGCATGTACTAGTCGAAGCCAAAAATATAGACAACCATATTATGCGAGCGGCATGTGCCAGTGGAACCCGGAAATACAACCATGTTATATGAGTGGACATGTGTCAATCAAGGCCGAAGATACTGACAGCCGTGCTACGCGAGTGGGTTTTAGTATAAAATATATTCCCCTTCCATCAAATTGCGATGGTGTGTAGCATGGAGCATCGAGTGGGAGATTGAACACGTTGATGACGACCATTTGATCTCATGGATAGATGGGACTGGGAGATGAGGGTGACTTCGCTTAAATGGCATAACGAAAATGATCGAAACGCACGCATGCTATTGCTTATACCCCGTATCATGAAATATTAGATTTTTTTTCCGAAGGAAATATATAATATAATGGGTTTGGCGGCACATGCAATATATATGACGACGCCTCCATTTTCATCTTAATCTGATTCAAAAATAAATATAAAGGAACATAAAATTATTTATCTTTGTAATACACAGTTAAATATCATTCAATCTAAATTAATTATACATTTAAAATTATTCCTATCTACCAATTAAATTATTGGATCGTGAGAGGTATCAAGTCATCGGGATGTCGTGTTATGTGCTTCTAACAAAAAAGTATTAAGTATTTAAAGGCGAATTGTGAAAGAGAACGAAGAAATTCATTGACGAGTGTTCTACTGTTTAGGTGGAGTATTTAGAAGTTCGATTTGTTAGGTGTGTTATCCCTTGGAAAGACGCCAAAGTGCCAGGCTTTGAGTAAAGATTTGTATTTTAGAGAGGTCTCAAGCCTCAAGAGATGGCAAAGGAGTATATATAATATATGTTCTGATCTCTTAGGATACGTCGGGAAGACTTTGGAGTACCAAAGTGGTCATAATTTTTGGTGTTTTAGGTCATAATTTTTCGTTCTCTTAGAATAATTTTCATCTGTGCTCAATTTTTTGTAATTTATTTAATAACGTTTGTTGTCAAAACATAACGAGAGCATTGAGATTTGATGGTCGAAAATGCCAAGTTATTTATCAAATCCAACATACATTACACTAAGGGCAGGTTTGATTTGTATAAAAAATATATAGAATTCAAATTGTTTTTAATGGTCTCTCCTAAAATAAATAATGCAAATTCAATGTATGAAAAATCAATCGTAATTGGCGCACGTAGATGGTGGTTGCCATTTGTGTGCCAACTCATTTTTGATCCAACATGAATCTTTTCTGGTTCTATGTAGACATTGAAATTACTTACCCTTATCAATAGACATAATTAAATAAACCAAAGTGAATTTCAATTTAGCCTTTTTTTGATTAGTGAGAAGGGGGAAAATATACTTGATGTTGGGTGACTTGTAAATGAGAAAAGAAATTTTGGATTCTATCAAAAGGGAAAACAGGAAAGCTACGTAATACGGCAATTAGAGCTTTCCGCATTGGACTTGTGGGCGTAGTGGCCAACTCGCACGTATCGTGAGGCTCATGTTCCATTTTAACTAAGTACACTTCATACTATTCTTTACCTTCGTGCTTCTCGTGTAAGTCAATAATTATATATATATATATATATATATAAAAGAATATTGGTATGAGCCGCCTATTTTTGCAGCTCATACCTTTGACCGCCGCTGGATTTAATCCAGCGGCCGTCAATCTTCCCCTCCCACACCATCCCCCCTGCTCACAGTGCACCCTATATAAGGGACTTTATTGATAAAGTCGGTAACTTACGTTTAGACTTGAGCTTAATTAGCTCACAACTACATTTAATCTTACCTAAATACTCTACATCACAAAATAAATTAGGCTAAAGATGCTTATCATGGAGGTTTTTTATAATTTCTAAGGATTTAGAGGTAGTTATAAAGTTATATAACTTGATTGTATTTTGTTAATTTATATGTAGAAATAACTTCCTCAAAATGATCTCTAGTATTTATTTATTAATAACATTAGTAAGAAATATCATTAGCCTATATCAATAACTTCTTATCATAGTACTTGTAATACAACATCTAACTCACATTGTATACGCATTAATCTCATGATTCAAACATTTCTGAACAATAAAGTTGTCACATTTGATTTCAAAAAGAGAAGTATTTCAGTTCAAACAATCTTCTTGAAACTTACCAAACTATATGGTAGTAGAATACAAAAAGTATTGACTGAGTGATGTGCTTGATTGTATATCACCAACCTTGTAGCTGGTACTTACTTGTTCGCTTCGTTTTGTTGATATATTTTTTTATGCCAGCCCAGCGAAAACCATAGATTTAAAATTTCTCCTATCCACTCCAAAACTCCATGAGTAAGTTCTAATTTGTTGTTTGTTGAGTCAACTTGATAAATGATTTCATAATGACTAATTTTATAATTGACTCCTTAAATTAATTAATAAAAATTATTAAATATATTATTTTTTATTTATATTGGTTAAATTAATATTTTTGAATAATATAAATCATATATTTATCAATTTTAAATATTAAAAGTTTAATATTTATTAATTTTATATAATTATATATATATATATAATTAAAAACTTAATATAAATAACATCGAGTTGATTTAAAATCGACTCCATATTTACATAGAAGAGTCAAAATTTAATTTTAAAATTTTAAATTATGGCTCAAAAACTTCATGAACCCGTATATATTAAGACTGATCTGGCCTTTATTGATGAGTCATTTACGAATCAAATCATGACGACATAGAAGAACAGCCAAGCAGCCTAAATCGTATACGAGAAACACTCGTACATCACATTTGTCTCAATCTTTAGCTATGTGAACTCTGAACTAAAAAAGTTTAGAGGGGCAGTCAAATCCCGAACATGAAGAAAACCAATGTCAAGCTTATTTAAAAACTATTCCTCCATCTTAAGGGTAATTGCCGACATGGCGATAATGGCAATCGATCTAAACAGAAACGTGTGTAAATACGTAAAAGCCGATTTCCAAATGCAACAAAGAAGTTGAGCAGCTCAACATGTAGTCGACTATATATCCTCCTTGTGATCACATTAACTATCTTGGTGTGGGCAATTCTACTCGCCCAATGATTTATTTATATAGGGTCCCGAATCCCAACCTCATCAACTGTCCGTGTTAGCAGCAACTCCGCATCCCAACCCACATATACAACATATTTCACGTGCTCGATTTAATAAAATATACATACACCACTCAGTTTGTAACAGTAGTTATAAATATGGTCCGTTCCGCAGCTATATATAACAGCCATTACCAGTATCGTAGTTTGCGTCTCTCATAACTAGCTAGCTAAGAATATATAATACAACCATGGCCTCCACAAGCTTCGTCCTCATAGCCACCATGCTCTTGTGCTCCATCGTTCTGTACTCCACCCGCTTTCTCCTTGTTTGGCTTTGCCATCTGATCTACGCCGTGTACAAGATGAAGTCGTGCAACCACGACGTCGTCCCTAGGTCGACGTGGCAGCCGCCGACCTACCCATTGCTCGGCTGCTTCTCCTTCTATCGGAGCAGGGATCGGCTCTTGGACTGGT
>JAURVB010012331.1:0-69855 GCA_033002965.1 Piper betle
TGGATATATGCTCAAATGTTTTATTGCGGGAATGTTGTGAGAAAAGTATGAAATGTTTTGCGTGTGATTATTATTGTGAATAGAACTGAATAGGCTAAGCAATGAAGTTTAGACTCGGCACATAAGAAGATAAATGATTATTTTATGAATGTTGTGAGAAAAACATATTTTGCCAACATTTTATATCTTATTGATCCATATATATATATTATTTATTGTGACAGGGGTGATCCCTATTGCACTTTTAAGGGAGACTGTCTGATTTGTTTTAACTATTGTTATTTTTCAAACTTGTAATGAGTTAGTTTTGTTTCGAATATGAATTGTATATCATAGCATTCATCTAGAATAACGTTAGAACCTAAACATCTCATTTGAGCATTTAATGTTTGCATCACTTTCTTCAGCCGCTAAGGGTAGATTCAGGCTAGCTTGACCGAATTAAGTATATTAGTGAACTATTCGCTCGCCGATAGCATTTTTGGTCTGCTTCGTGGGTGAACTAAATTGGGGTGTTACATAGCTAACTAGGCTTACTGACCAAAGCTCATTTGGAATCCTCTAGCCTATCAATGAACAGTTATAAAATTTGTGTGTGGCCCAAACACACTGTTTTAGCCTAATCTATGGTCTAGTGTAATGGGCCTTCCTTCCCTTGATTGGCCAATAGGCTAGCCATGGGGAATTTACCTATGAACCTTAAAGTGTAAGTGCCAATCCATCAAAATTTCAGCCCATTTGGACATTGTTAGGTGCGTTTGAAAAATCGTATGGTAAGCCTATTCAATT
This sequence comes from Piper betle, assembly GCA_033002965.1. Taxonomy (NCBI): domain Eukaryota; kingdom Viridiplantae; phylum Streptophyta; class Magnoliopsida; order Piperales; family Piperaceae; genus Piper; species Piper betle. The sequence continues at coordinate 790 of JAURVB010012331.1, forward strand.
AAGATTGTATAATTGATTAAAGCCCACTAAATAAACATGGAACCTGGCTGCTTCGTTTGACACCACCATTAGACCAAGCTCGTCGAGCTGGTGCCGATAGACCCCCTGATTGCCCCGTCCCGAATCATCGCTAGAAAACCGTCAGAAAACTGCCGACACTCGGCGGAAAGCTGCCGGAACCGCCGAAAAATTGGATTCGCGGGAAATTCGCTGGATCATCCGGCAAACGCACCTGATCCAATCTGATCGGACTTCGGACGCCGCTAGGTGCCGAATTCGAGTCTCGAGCCACAAAACGGAAACCCTAACCGTCGCCGATTTTCGACGACGCGAGGTATAATTTATTTTAACTTAATTATTTGAAAGTATTGCTTATTAGAATTGCATGCTAGGATTGGTGAATTGTGTGTTATAATAGTATATATAAATGTAGATTTGATTAAGGATAAAATATGAAATTTGTTTGATTGAGTGGTGTTAAAAATGGAGACTAAGAAACTGATTAGGGTAACTAGGTAATGATCATGATCTAATGCAAACTAGCCTAAGTAGACTTGCTAGAATTGATTGCTAGAATTGATATAGGTTGATGTGTGATGGTTGATGCGTGATTGTGTTGATTGTGTGTGCATGCTATAGGATGTGTGATTCATCATGCGGGCGTTAGTTTTTAGCCTGATTGTGTAGGTACAGTGTAGGAGCTCGCCGCCTAGGTGACGTGGACCCGTTTGGAGCTTCTACCAGGTCCGTTCAGGACTCGATCTCTATTTTACGCTACTCTATTGTATATTTGATTTATCATGTGCAGGACGAGTTAAGTGGCATTTTATCGGATCCCACTTAACTCGGGCCATTTAGCCAACAGTTTTATTTCGGATTAATAACCCTCGAGGATGAGATCCCTCGAGTTTGTTTTCGAACTTCAGATCCAGCTCACGATGCCTTCGGGCCTATTGTATAAATCCCAACCCAGGCCTATATATGTATAGTTTTCGTGTTTTCGGTGAGAGATGGGATGAGGGGTACTTGCGGCCACGTCTTCATATAGGGTGTGTGCTCGGAAGAGCGGGCTCTGGAGCTGGGGAGAACCCACTTCGTTCCCGAAGGATCCGGACAACTCCACCTTTGAGTTCCTCAAACCCGGAGAAGTGTGGAGGTTTACGGGTACTGCAATGCAGCGCATGTCTAGACTTGTGGTTCAAAGGGTACTGAATGCGACTGCCTGAGAGTGCTCGGCCTTTGTGCTCAAGGCCAGGAGTAATATGGAAGGTGCAGAGGGTGGTAAGGAATGAAATTTGATGCGAGAAGCGATAGAGAAATGGCCAAGGTATGAGAATGAGAAAGAAAGGGGGACGCTGTCGACCCGAGGGCAACGGCCCGACGGCGACGGCTCCCGTATGTGCCCTGATGAGAGTTCTTGAGGAAGTATATGGTTTTGATTCAACAGGAGAGTTTGCTCTCCTGTGCCAGATTGATATTAGTTCTTTTCCGGGCCGGTAACACTCGTTACTGACGGTTTTTCTATATATCTGTAGGTGAGGAATGCGAGCGATGAAAGCTGTCGGGACTGCGGAGGAGCAGCACGGAACCGCGCACACATGTACCTGCCGCGTGTAACGTATGTATATTGATGGTGTGTTATTGTTATGTAAATGATAATTTTGATGTGTTTGCTTGAATGAATTACTTGTTATGAAACGAACTGATAAATATGAACGAGTAGGGAGCCTTGGAGTTCAGACTCGGCTCGGGTAAAAACGAATGAGATAATGATTTAATGTCAATGTAGATTGGTATGTGTAATCGTACTTTCATAAAATATTTATATACCCTTGTTGTGGACAGGTTGGCCCCTATTGCACTTTTAGGGGAAACTATATCCGTTTTTCCGTAATAACATATATTTTCTTTTGGCTTCTCATTTATTGTTTTGTCTTGTTTTTGCTTGTACATCATAGCATGCATGTAGGACCGCGTTAGAACCCAATTGTTCCCATTCATGCATTTCATATTTACATCTCCATCTTGAGACGCCGAGAGTAGATCCGGGTCGGCTTAACCGAATCTAGTAGATTAGCGAACGGTTCGGTCACCGGTGACATTTCCGGGTCGGTTCACGGGTGAGCCGAAACGGGGTGTTACAGCAGTGGTATCAGAGCCAACTCTTGGCATATGTTCTCTGATACCAGTAGTGGTATCAGATCCAACTCTTGGCATATGTTCTCTGATACCAATAGTGGTAATAGAGCTAATCCTTGGTTGATTAAGATGGTAGATGCATTACAGGTTACATGTGTGCCGAAGCTGCTCCGAGCTGTACCGACAGGTATTTTTCTATCTTTATGTTTTGGTTCACAGATTTTCTTACAAGTCGGTGGTGTAACAGGGTGAACAGATCAGATCAGGAATTTGTAGCAAGATGGTGACACAGACCCGTCGGATGTAGATTAGGACCCCATCGCCTCCAGTAGTCAGACAGGATAGTCCCGACCATGGTCACAGTGACACAGCTTCCAGTCGACCTAGGACCACCATGCCACCAGCAGAGACGAGTGTACCGGTATCAGCTAGTCATCATACGGAGAGCCATCGCCGAGACAGTCGACGCGATAGTCACCGCAGTGGGAGTAGTCGACAGGAAAGGGATGCTGCAATAGCTAGGCTAGTTGAGGATTCAGATGCAAATGCAGCAGAATCAGGAGGAATTTAGGAGAGAGCTCAGACAGATAGCTCTATCAGTGGCTAGAGCAGAGAAGAGACCAGCCATGGATGAAGAGGTGCAAGGAGAGCCAGTAGCGCCCATGGGCCCTCCGCCACCGCCTCCTCCTCCACCGCTGCAACAGGGAGCTACCCCCGCAACAGCTCCTCTGGTTGCCCCACTTCAGGCAAGGATGAGACAGGATGCCAGTGGACCTGCGATAGCAGGTAGCGGGCAAACCGTAGGGGAGTGGAGCAGTTGGAGGTGACAGTGTACCAGTTGGTACGGGATCACAGATTCCTCGTTATGAGCAAGCAGAGGGATCAAATAGATCTGTAGACGTGAGGAGTTTGGAATTGTGGCAATATGAGAGATTCGTGAAGAATGGCGGACGACCTTTCTTTGGGAAGTTGGATGCTGAGGAGGCATTCCTATGGATATCGTCGGCCATAGGAGTGTTTGATAGTATGGCATGCCCCGTAGAACACAGAGTGCGCGTCGTCACAGGAGCATTCCAAGACGAAGTGAGGATATGGTGGAGTTCGGTGCAGAATTCTGTATTTGCTCATCGCCAGCCTCAGGACATCACTTGGGAGGAATTCAGAGTGGAATTCGATGGAAAGTATTTTCCACCAGATGTTAGGAGAAGGAAGGAACGAGAGTTCCAGATGTTGAGGCAAGGGCCTATGACAGTAGTACAGTATGAGACGAGGTTCAGAGCGTTGGAGAGATTTGCACCAGATTTGGTTCCAACCGAAGGAAGAAGAATAGAGCGCTTCTATGAAGGCCTCCATCATGAGATTCGGATGGCATACTTGGATAGGAAGTTTACTACCCTCGGTGACGTAGTGAGAGCTGCAGGTGAAGCAGAGTGGGTGATAGCTACACGACCACGTCGAGATGTCGACCAAAGGCAGCAACATCCGAGGCCATATCAGCCAGAGCAGGGGGCACAGCAGAGACGACGTGTAGATGCGCCAGTAGCCATGAGAGCCATGGATGGCCAGGTACAGGGCAGCAGAGCCCCATTCTGTCAGAGTTGCCAACGCCATCATTGGGGAGAGTGCAGAGCAAGCAGAAATGCATGCTACAACTGCGGTCAGCCAGGGCACCGAGCCGCAGAGTGCAGAGTAGGCACTAGGGTTTGTTACAACTGCGGTCAGCCAGGACACAGGGCCGCAGAGTGCAGAGGAGGCACTAGGGCCTGTTACAGTTGTGGTCAACCGGGACATAGGGCTGCAACGTGTTCGACTAGCCCGAGCCAGCAGTTGACACTCCCAGCGCCTCAGCAGAGACTTGCACTTCCAGCTCCCCAGCAGCAGTCACAGTAGAGAGGCCAACAGGGCCATGGACAAGGCCAGAGAGGTGGAGACCAACAACCACCGAGGCGGCAGCAAAGGGGACCAGATCAGAGAGGGTACATGGCTGCAGGACAGACTAGGAAGCAGACGGGTAGGGCACAGCCACAGCCACAGTTAGCTCAGAATCAGGCTGCACCATCTGCACTAGAGCAGCAGCAACCAGCAAGGATGTACGCAGCCACCGTAGCAGAGGCCCTTGAGGATACGATGGTCGTGACAGGTACGCTTTCCGTAGGCCTTGTACCTGCACGTGTCTTGTTTGATTCTGGATGTATGCACTCCTTCATTTCGTACATGCACACTAATAGGATAGGATATAAGATAGAGGAGTTAGGACATTCACTGTTAGTGTCCACCCCCGCCGGTAGTGTAATAGCTACGGGCGAGTGTGTGCGTGATGTCCCTGTTGAGATTCAACAACGACAGCTTGTAGCCGATTTGATACTATTCAAGCTACAAGAATTTGATGTGATATTTGGGATGAATTGGATGTCCAAGCAAGGAGCAGTGATAGATTGTCGAAGGAAGACTGTGACTTTCCACCATGGAAGGCGCCGTTTTTTCTTCCAAGGTCAGGGCCGAGACAGGGAGCAAGGATGGATATCCTATCAGAGTGCAGTGAGACAACTGGACAGAGGCAGTGAACTGATAATGGCAGCATTAGTTTTGACTGAGCAGAGTGGACTAGGGGAACAACCGAGTATAGAGGAGATTCCAGTGGTCTGCGAATTTACAGATGTATTTCCTGAGGAGATTACTGGATTGCCGCCAGACAGAGAGGTGGATCTTGCCATCGAGTTGATGCCTGGCACAACCCCAATTTCGAGAGCTCCATATAGGATGGCACCTCTGGAGCTCAAGGAACTGAAGGAACAGCTACAGACACTGTTGGACCAAGGATTCATCAGACCGAGCGTTTCCCCTTGGGGCGCACCGGTGTTATTTGTGAGGAAGAAGGATGGAAGCATGCGGTTATGCATAGATTACAGGATGCTAAACCATGCAACGGTTAAGAACAGATACCCTCTTCCTCGTATTGATGATTTATTTGACCAGTTGAGCTTAGCAGTTGTCTTTTCGAAGATTGATTTGAGATCAGGATACTACCAACTGAGGATTAGAGCAGAAGACATCCCGAAGACTGCGTTCAGGATGAGATATGGACACTACGAGTTTCTGGTCATGCCGTTTGGATTGACCAATGCTCCAGCAACATTTATGGACTTGATGAACAGAGTGTTCAATCAGTACTTGGACCAGTTTGTGATCGTCTTTGTGGATGACATACTGGTATATTCTTCATCTAAGGAAGAACATGTGCAACACCTGAGGATTGTGTTGCAAACACTGAGAGAGCATAGGTTGTATGGGAAATTTTTGAAGTGCAGTTTCTGGTTGTCAGAGGTGAATTTTCTTGGCCACATCATCTCAGCATCAGGCATCTCAGTGGATCCAGCTAAGATAGAGGCAGTAGTGCAGTGGGAACAACCGAAGACACCTACGGAGGTTCGGAGTTTTCTAGGATTGGCTGGATACTACAGACGGTTCATTCAGGACTTCTCTTCCATAGCAGCCCCTCTGACGCGACTGACTAGGAAAGAGGAACGGTTCATATGGACAGACGAATGTGAGCGGAGTTTCAGGATGCTAAAGGAGAGGTTGACTTCGGCGCCTATCCTCGCATTGCCTGAGGGACATGAGGATTTTGTAGTGTATACTGATGCCTCAGGGATTGGCTTAGGTTGTGTTTTGATGCAGAAGGATAAGGTTATTGCTTATGCATCTCGTCAGCTCAAGGTGCATGAGCGTAACTATCCTACTCATGACCTAGAGCTTGCTGCAGTCATATTCGCTCTCAGAATATGGAGGCACTATCTATATGGAACATCTTTCAGACTTCTAACTGATCACCAGAGTCTGAAATATATCTTCACGCAGAAGGATCTGAATAGCAGACAGAGGAGATGGTTGGAGATGTTAGCTGATTACGAGGTCGACATAGCATACCATGAGGGCAAAGCGAATGTGGTAGCCGATGCATTGAGCAGGAAGCCAGGATTCTTGTACACCGCAGGATTAGCAGCATTGTCAGTGACCGAGCACACTACGAGCCAGAGATAGTTAGTTGGGATGATGGCGCGACTTACGATTCAGCCAAGCGTGCTTGAGCAGATTCGGATTGCACAGGAGGCAGATCCGCAGTTGAAGCAGTGGTTGGAACACGGAACACATCAGGAATTGGCCAGGGATACAGACGGATTAGTCAGATTGAGAGGCCGACTATTCGTGCCTAATGTTCCAGAGTATCCCGGACTTCGAAGTACTATTCTTCACGAAGCTCACACGTCGAGATGCTCAGTACACCCAGGTGGAGTGAAGATGTACCACGATGTCCGACGAACCTATTGGTGGCCAGGAATGAAGAGAGAAGTATACGATACAGTGGCTAGATGTTTGGTATGCCAGCAAGTGAAAGCCGAGCACGTACGTCCAGGTGGAATGCTACAACCGTTGGAAACCCCAGAGTGGAAGTGGGAGAGTATAGCTTACGACTTTGTAGTTGGTTTACCTAAGACCCGCCAACAAAAGGATGCGATATGGGTCATAGTGGATCGACTTACAAAGAGCGTACACTTCATACCGATCAGGATGGATTACCCACTGACCACATTGGCTACGCTGTACAGAGATCAGATAGTCAGGTTACATGGCGTACCACGGGAGATCATATCAGACAGGGATCCGAGGTTCACATCACGATTTTGGAAGGCTTTTCAGGCAGCTATGGGCACAGAATCGAGATTCAGCACAGCTTTCCATCCTCAAACAGACGGACAGACGGAAAGAACCATACAGACCCTGGAAGACTTGCTTCGCGCATGTATCCTGGATTTCGGAGGGAGTTGGGAAGAACACCTACCTCTGGTGGAATTCTCCTACAACAACAGCTATCAGGCCACGATTGGAATGGCACCGTTCGAAGCACTGTACGGCAGACCATGCAGATCCCCAGTGTGTTGGGTGCAGGGCAGCGAACCAGTGGTAGTTGGGCCAGAAATGATCCAGCAGACACAAGAAGTGGTAATGAGGATTAGAAGAAGAATGAGGTCAGCTCAAGATAGACAAAAGAGTTACGCAGATCAGCGCAGACGTGAGGTTCATTTCGCGTTAGGAGATCACGTTCTCCTGAAGGTCTCTCCGACTAAGGGAAACACGAGATTCGGGACGCGAGGGAAACTCAGTCCGCGCTATATTGGACCCTTTGACGTGATTGAGCGCATTGGACCAGTGGCATATAGGCTAGCATTGCCTCCTCACCTATCAGCTGTGCATGATGTCTTCCACGTGTCAATGTTGAAGAAGTATCACCCTGACAACTCTCATGTTGTCAGCTTCAAAGAGGTAGAGCTGCAACCGGACCTGACGTACCCAGAGGATGCAGTCCAAATCGTGGACCGAAGAGTGAAGATTCTCCGAAGAAAAGAAGTTCCCCTAGTACGAGTGCAATGGACCCGACGAGGAGTTGAAGAAGCTACGTGGGAACGAGAAGATGAGATGAGGAAGCGATACCCGGAGTTGTTCGAGCAACCAGCTTCACAACCAGGTACTACGCCAACATGTACATTTAGATGAGGAACATGGTTGAAACTTCCTTGGTTAAAATTTCGAGGACGAAATTTTTCTAAGGAGGGAAGGTTGTAAAACCCGTGACTCGAGTCAGAGTTTTACGGGAGTGAACCAGTCGGTTCAACCGTTGGTTCGAGTCGAGTCAGCTTCATGGACCGCGAGCTGAGTTGAGGCCAGCTGTGAGTTATGAGCGATGAGGGTCATGTATGCTCAAGTGTACGATGATAACGCCTAAAAGATGATGAAAAATGGGTTATCAAGTATATGGAGGTATACAGTATTGATTGTTATTTTTATTTTATCGCAGAATAGTTTTAGGCCGAATAACGCATTAGGACGCGTTGGATTATATTCGGGTGGGTTATTAGTTATAGAGCATGCCATTTGGATGTTGTTGTGTTTGTTTTATTTTATGGGATTTTTCCATATTTTTCTAGATTTTTTTAGAATTTATTACGAACTAGTTATTATTTTGACTCGAGTAGGAATCGAGTCAATACTTAATTACGAAACTGCCATTGGAGTATATTTTCTCCATTCCCGACACCTTCCTCACTCCAAACCCTAGCCGCCGCCGCTGCCGTCGTGCTGCCGCCGCCGCCGACGTCGCACTGCCGCCGATCAACGCCGCCCCGCCCCGCCGTGCAGTCGCCGTGCCGCCACGACCCACCCCGGCCACCGTCTCGCCGCCACGACGCCGGAATCGCCCCACAAGCCGCGACGCGCTCCCTCGTCGATTCGCCACCGTCCGGGCCGCTCCGCCGCCGCTGTGACCCCGACGACCACCCTCTCGCCGTCGCCGACGTTTCCCCCATCATCCCGACCGCCGTCGAGGCCGGCCGCAGCCCCGATCGGAGCACGCCGCCGCCGCCACCCATTTTCGACGCCGCCGTCGACGGCCATCGCCGCCTCGGCTACCTTGTTTGACACCACCATTGGACCAAGCTCGTCGAGCTGGTGCCGATAGACCCCTTGATTGCCCCGTCCCGAATCATCGCCGGAATCCGCCGGAAAACCGCCGACACTCGCCGGAAAACTGCCGGAACCGCCGGAAAATTGGATTCGTGGGAAATTCGCCGGATCATCCGCCGAACGCACCCGATCCAATCTGATCGGACTTCGGACGCCGCTAGGTGCCGAATTCGAGTTTCGAGCCACGAAACGGAAACCCTAACCGTCGCCGATTTTCGACGACGCGAGGTATAATTTATTTTAACTTAATTATTTGAAAGTATTGCTTATTAGAATTGCATGCTAGGATTGGTGAATTGTGTGTTATAATAATATATATAAATGTAGATTTGATTAAGGATAAAATATGAAATTTGTTTGATTGAGTGGTGTTAAAAAATGGAGACTAAGAAACTAATTAGGGTAACTAGGTAATGATCATGATCTAATGCAAACTAGCCTAAGTAGACTTGCTAGAATTGATATAGGTTGATGTGTGATGGTTGATGCGTGATTGTGTTGATTGTGTGTGCATGCTATAGGATGTGTGATTCATCATGCGGGCGTTAGTTTTTAGCCTGATTGTGTAGGTACGGTGTAGGAGCTCGCCGCCTAGGCGCGTGGACCCGTTTGGAGCTTCTACCAGGTCCGTTTAGGACTCGTTCTCTGTTTTACGCTACTCTATTGTATATTTGATTTATCATGTGCAGGACGAGTTAAGTGGCGTTTTATCGGATCCCACTTAACTCGGGCCATTTAGCCAACAGTTTTATTTCGGATTAATAACCCTCGAGGATGAGATCCCTCGAGTTTGTTTTCGAACTTCAGATCCAGCTCACGATGCCTTCGGGCCTATTGTATAAATCCCAACCCAGGCCTATATATGTATAGTTTTCGCGTTTTCGGTGAGAGATGGGATGAGGGTTACTTGCGGCCACGTCTTCAGATAGGGCGTGTGCTCGGAAGAGCGGGCTCTGGAGCTGGGGAGAACCCACTTCGTTCCCGAAGGATCCGGACAACTCCACCTTTGAGTTCCTCAAACCCGGAGAAGTGTGGAGGTTTACGGGTACTGCAATGCAGCGCATGTCTAGACTTGTGGTTCAAAGGGTACTGAAGGCGACTGCCTGAGAGTGCTCGGCCTTTGTGCTCAAGGCCAGGAGTAATATGGAAGGTGCAGAGGGCGGTAAGGAATGAAATTTGATGCGAGAAGCGATAGAGAAATGGCCAAGGTATGAGAATGAGAAAGAAAGGGGGACGCTGTCGACCCGAGGGCGACGGCCCGACGGTGACGGCTCCTGTATGTGCCCTGATGAGAGTTCTTGAGGAAGTATATGGTTTTGATTCAACAGGAGAGTTTGCTCTCCTGTGCCAGATTGATATTAGTTATTTTCCGGGCCGGTAACACTCGTTACTGACGGTTTTTCTATATATATGTAGGTGAGGAATGCGAGCGATGAAAGCTGTCGGGACTGCGGAGGAGCAGCACGGAACCGCGCACACATGTACCTGCCGCGTGTAACGTATGTATAATGATGGTGTGTTATTGTTATGTAAATGATAATTTTGATGTGTTTGCTTGAATGAATTACTTGTTATGAAACGAACTGATAAATATGAATGAGTAGGGAGCCTTGGAGTTCAGACTCGGCTCGGGTAAAAACGAATGAGATAATGATTTAATGTCAATGGTAGATTGTTATGTGTTATCGTATTTTCATAAAATATTTATATACCCTTGTTGTGGACAGGTTGGCCCCTATTGCACTTTTAGGGGAAACTCTGTCCGTTTTTCCGTAATAGCATATATTTTCTTTTGGTTTCTCATTTATTGTTTTGTCTTGTTTTTGCTTGTACATCATAGCATGCATGTAGGACCGCGTTAGAACCCAATTGTTCCCATTCATGCATTTCACATTTGCATCTCCATCTTGAGACGCCGAGAGTAGATCCGGGTCGGCTTAACCGAATCTAGTAGATTAGCGAACGGTTCGGTCGCCGGTGACATTTCCGGGTCGGTTCACGGGTGAGAGCCGAAACGGGGTGTTACACCAATGGTACCCAATATGACCCCTATCCAACTAGTAGACGCCACCGGCAATTGCTACCGGAAACTGCCAGAAAGGTGCTAGAAAACTACAGTAGCTGCCGGAAAACCGCTAGAACCTACCGAAAAATCGGATTCATGGGAATTGGCGCAGATCTTTTGCAGAGCTCATCTAGTCAATCCCGTCTCAAACGTCGGATGCCGATGAGTGCCGACACCGAGCTCCAAGATGCGCGACGGAACCCTAGCCATCACCGATTTACGATGACGTGAGGTATAATTACCTCCGATTTGATTATTTCAAATTGATGATGATTGTTAGCATAGCACGCTAGAATTGGTTAGTTGTCAGGATAAATGTATGACTATGACATGAAATGATGATTGCGGATGCAACTAACTGAGAATGAAGGTTAAGTGATCTAATGAGGTAGATCGAGTCGGAGCATAATAATGGATCACCACATTAGTTAGAAAAACATTATAAATCCCTACCCAGCACTATATATATGTAGTTTTTGCGTTTTCATGTGAGACGAGAGATGGAGAAACCGACTGCACGTACTATGAGTGGATGCCGTGACAGTCAAAGTGGGCTCTAGATTAGTGCCAGGGGATTGTTCCATTCCCGAGGGATCCTAACAACTCCGTGTTTGAGTTCCTCACACCTGAAGAACGTGGAGGTTTACGGGAACTATTTAGTATAGTGCATGTCCAGACTTGTGGTTCAAAGGGTACTAAAGGCGACTGTCTGGAGAGTACTCGGCCTTCGTGCTCAAGGCCAGGAGAAATATGGAGGTAAGGAGAGGGCTTAGGATTTGAGACCAGAAAATGAGTAAGAAAATGCCGAGAGAGGCATTAGCAGCAGCAGATTAGTAAGTTTGGGATGCTACTAGGTCTGCAGCCCAGTGGCTCCTCAGTAGTGCCCTTTAGAGTATTCACATGGAGTATATGATGTTTTCTTTCATATGAGAGTTTGCTCTCATAGCCAGCTTGTTATAGTTATTTTATTTTTTGGACCAGTAACACTATTTACTGACGTGTTTTTATATTATATGTAGGTAATAATTACGAGTTGGAGGAGCCAGCTTGGACGGAGGAGCACTGTTGTCGCTTGCACACATGTCAGTCGATAGAGTGGTTAATATTCTATTTATGATGCTATTAAATTTTGAATGTTGTCAAATGCCAAGACATGGCCTGATATGATTAATTGTAAAGAGATGATGATAAGATATGATGATGTGACATGATTGAATGCTAAGACATGATGGCAGAATGTGAAACATGAATAGATTGCACAGCAAGAGTGTGGTGGGTTGAAACCCAAGCTTTAGAGCGAGTAAACAGTATATCAAATTGTGTGAATGAAGTTGCGTGATATATAGATACATGTTTACATAAATGTTTATATATAGTATTTTGACAGGGTGACCTTAATTGCTCTTTTAGGGGAAATTCTGTCTGTTTTATTTCAGAATTTTCATCGATTTTGATCATAATTGTGATGGTGTGTAATTTAGTTTGCATGTGATCCATGTAGTATCATGTTAGGATTCTGTGCATTCATCCATGCATGACGAGTAATATCTTCATCTTAAGACGCTGAGATTATATCCGCACGAGTTGGGTTTGGGTTAGCCGACCTAACCGGGGACTGTAACATGCTGGTTCGGTTCATAAGCGTGGACCGAATTTGGGGTGTTAAAGAACTGGTATCAAAGCCACTATCGGTTGATTAAGATGTAAGATACTTTTATAAGCGATGTGTGTGCAAGGACTGCTCCAAGTCCAGCTAGCAGGTATATTTCTTTTCATTTTCTTTACAAGCAGATCTTTTTTCATAAGTTAGTTGCATAACAATGTATTCAAGACTTGATCACAAGTACGTGGAATTGGCCTTAGTTGAGCGGGTAGGTCATTTCTATGGATTTTTATCATTAAATCATACTGTTTGTCAGTTAGATGTGAGCAGGGAATATTGTAGTGCTAGCAGAGGTATAATGGGTATAAGATCTCATCTTATACTAGATTCAGATGTTAGCAGATGTGAGCAGGAATTTGACAGGATTGTCATGATGGGCTTAGAGACCCACTAGTTTTGTCCTCGCATAAGTGAATTGGGTGATTGACCAGGTGTTCAAGTCTTGCATGTCACACATTAGTCATGTTTCCATGGGATATGGTGTACATGATGAGAATGAGTTAAAAAGAAGAGGGGTAACAGTAAGGAGCTTGAACTATAGAGATACTAGCAAGTTAGTTGGCACATGAGATGGACCACTTCCATAAGATAGTGATGAATGAGGATGAGTAGTGAGGTGGATCAACGGTCTGATGGGCACTTCACCACCCCCCTCTTCCACTAGTTTATGACCTACTGGTAGCAAATTTGGCTTCTTTTGCCAGATTGAGGTCTCGATATGATGAGGAAGAGATCAGGACCACCATTGCCTATGAGACCTAATATTTGACTGGATTCTATTAGAGATAAGGTACAAGATCAGTGATTGCCGTCTGAGGGCCAGATAACACTGATAGAAAGAGCCACTCAAGATTTTAGGAGATCAGTGTAGGTTTAGCATAGGTTTACCATCATATGTGTCAGCACCATGATCGAAACCCCTTCGGATCAGACACATGTAGCCAAAATATCTTAGAGATAGTAGTGGATTTACGATTTATATGATTTGGATCAGATTTTTTTTCTACATCAAGGTAGCATGGTTGCCGATAGAGTTGCACATCCGCCGATCGAGTCCAGAACCACTGACCAAGTGCACAACTGCTGACCGAGTTGCACAACCGCCGACTGAGTTACACGATCACCGACCAAGTCACACAACCACCGCCGAGGTGCACAGCTACCGTCCGAGATTCACTACCACCGATCGAAGACGCACTACCGAGCTACAATAGAAATTAGCAGAGAGAAGAGTTACATAAACTGAGGTTATTTGGATGAGATAGCATAGGATCCAACTTCACAACTCTCTTGCAATCATTGTCTTGACCTGACACCCTTGGGTCAGATGTATAGTGCAAGATAACCCCATCAAGCACTATTAGTGACAGTCTCATAGAAATGCACATGGACAAAATCGGAGCACATGACTGTGCAGATTGCATGATAGTATATCCTTGGGCCACAACCAGCATACATAGATCAGATGGTTAGCAGACGGTCACACTCCGTTGAACCCATTTAGCAATTGGCCAGTAGACTACAGGAGTTTGACTTGTATTAGAGTGTTGGGCATAGATAGAGGGTTAGTGAGGAAGTGTCCTTTAGAAGGATAGTGATTCCCTTGTGTTTTTCCAACACAATTAGGTTCTCTACCTTAAACCATAGGTTTGAGCCTTACCCTGAGTATAGAAGTACCTTCATGGTACTGATTAGGGTTTACAGTGTAGGTAGATGTTTGCAGACCGACCTTCTGATGAGGATTTCACCCCTGCTTGAGAACGATGTCAACAGAGACTTCAGGCAGGACAGACCATGTTGACCAGACAGAATGATATCAATGTATGCTCATCTTAATTGATAGCTTTGCTTGAGAGTCTACCACAACTGTAGTAGTCATGTGAGTCAAGATTAGTACTGAAAATCGGTATGGGATGATAGGTCACACACCACTGAAGAGCGGACGAGACACGTATCAAACCTCATTATGAGTCCCCGTAGACTTGAGGGGAGATAGTGGTTCTTTGGGTCGTTTGAACCCCACCCGTTTAGAAATGCGTGACTAGTACAGTATCGAGAAACATGTGCCTACTGTTAGCTGATTGAACTAGGGCCACCTAGGAGCCATTTTTGAGATTCGTCATTGATTGGGTATGTAACACCCCAATCCGGTTTATTCTCAACCCGGACCAGAACTGTTACAAAGGATCGAACTACTCGTAAACCGATTAAGTTGGCTGACCCAAAACCTAAACGGCTACGACATAACCCTCTCGACGTCTCAAGATGGAGCACGCCGCTAATGCGCAAACAATATATGAATGAGATGCAAAACCCTAACAGGATACTACGTGAATGTCATGATAATCACCGCACACCAAAATAATTAAAACAGCAATAAAATTCATAAAAATCTAAAATAAAACGGACAGAACCTCCCCTAAAAGTGCAATAAGGGGATGACCTGTTAAAATACGGCACAATATAATATATATAAAACAACAATTTATATCACACTAGACTTCAAATCAACTACACATATCGTAATTGGCATCTAGCCCACCTGCAATTCATGTTCATCGTGTTTTTGTTCATTTCAACTCAACATAGCTGATCATCCTGGACATTGGAACTTTTCCAAAATATTTCTAAGAAAATTCATACATTTCTAAACAAGATCTACAAGTCTCATAGCTCATGCATAAATACCAATATATAAATCTACTACAAAAGCCAATCACATCACATCTTACGCAAAAGTCGGCGCGGCACCAGGTATGTGTGTGCAATGCAAGCGCTACTCCTTCGTCGAGGCCGGCATACACCAATCATCATCCTCACCTACATATAGTAGAAAAACGTCAGCAACGGGTGTCACTGGTCCGGAAATAACTAATATCAAACTGGAACATGAGAGCAAACTCTCATGGAAAACAAACCATCATATATCTTCCTCAAGAACTCTCATAAGGGCAACTACAAAGGAGCCGTCGAGCAGCTGACTCAACAGCATCCTGATCTATCTGGTACTATGCCTCTCTCGGCACTTCTTTTTCAGTACTTCACGTAAATTTCATCCTAAGCCCTCTCCGAACCTCCATATTACTCCTGGTCTTGAGCACGTAGACCGAGCACTCTCAGGCAGTCGCCTTTAGTAACCTTTGAACCACAAGTCCGGACATGCGCTGTACTAAACAGTACCCGTAACACTCTCAGGCCCACTTTGACTGGCACGACATCCGCTCATGGTACGTGCAGTCGACTCATCTTCTCTTGTCTCACTGAAAACTCGATAAAACTATTTATAGGGCTGGGTCGGGATTTATTATAATAGGCCCGAAGGTAGCTTGAGGTGGATCTTATTTTCAAAAACAAACTCGAGGGATCTCATCCTCGAGGGTTATTAATTCCAAAAAACATCGACCAGGTGACCCGTGTTAGGTGGGGTCTAATAAATCATCCACCTGACATGTCCTACAATCAATAAATCAAATCACCGATAGAATGGAGCGATAAAACCTGAGAAGCGTGTCCTAACAGACCTGTCAGAAGCTCCAAACGCAGTCTCGTGCCTAGACGGCGAGCTCCTGCAATGAACCTACATGAACATAACTATTTACTAACGCCCATACATATCTAATGCACACCTATATAACTAAGATATTCACATGCATACAATTATCTAATCAACCATGATAATCATCTCGACAAGTACCCTACGTCTCTAATTGTCAAGCAAGTTAATAATTTTATCATTTCATATGTTACTTATTACCTAGCACTTTTAATTCCAATTTCAAAGCATACCTATTCTAATTAGGTGACAATGGTTTAATCAATTTAATCTGTTTAACTTAATGTTAGCTTGCAAAACCTAATTCATACATATTCATAAATTAACTAGTTAACAAGCATTTAATTAACTATACAATAGTTTACTAACAATTTCATAATGTTAGCATGCAAAACCTAATTCATACATATTCATGAATTAACTAGTTAACAAGCATTTAATTAACTATTCAATAGTTTACTAACAATTTCATTACTAAGCATTCACATCATACAACACAATTTACGCTAATCATCACATGTTTATCATAATCATGATTAATTAAACTAAAATCATGAAGTTAATACAATTAATTCTAATATGCTACTATGACCACAATATTTATGTAATAATTCAAAAAAAGAAGGAAGAACCACCTCGCGATCGGCGCTGAAATCGGTGCCGACGGACGAAGGCGGCGGTTTTCCGGTGACTATGCCGGCGGTTTTCTGGCAGCTCCGGTGGTTTTCCGGTGACTGCTCCGGCTAGGCAATCGGAGGTAGGGGTTAGCACCGCCTCGGTGAGCTGAACCCAATGGCAGTGACAACGAGGGCAGCCGCGGCGGCGATGGCCACCAACGGCGGCGTCGAGTGCGGTTGGGGCGGTCGGCCGCTCCGATCAGACCCACGGCCGACCCTCGACGGCGGCGCTAAGCAGAGGGAAAAGGTAAGGGAGGTCGAGGGGAGGAGCTCCGACGTCACGGTGGCGGCGGTCCGGCATAGACGGCGGCAAAATCGCGTCCGAATCGGCGGGAAATCGAAGGCGATTTCCGGCGTTGCGACGGCCGGACAGTTCCCGGACGCGGTCGAGGCGGCAAGGCGACGGCACAACCGGGCTGGGCGGCGTCGACCGGCGGCGAGGGGGCGTCGACGGCGTTGGCAGAATCTCAGCGACGGCGGCGGTGAAAACGCGGGTGGGGGTTTGGGGAGGAAGACGAGGTGTATAGGGCAATGGCAAAGTTGTAAATAAGACTTGACTCGAGACGGGCTCGAGCCAAGAATGATAACGGACTCGGAATAAATCCCAGAAAAATCTTGAAAAATTGTGAAAAATCCCATAAAATCAAACAAAATATCACAACATGTAAATGACACCCGAGCCACCTGAGCCATAGTATATAGTAGAGTCATAGCAGCTATCCTTGTTCTCTTATAGAACAGAGTGAGATACTTGACTCAGGACCGAGTCAACTATGACCCAGTGAGCGGCCCAGTTCCTTATATAGGGACACTTGACAGTTGGATCTAGACTGGCCACAGTGAGCCATGCAGCTCATTAGTTTATACACTCGACCTAGTAGGAGACTCATAGCACACTTTAGATTGGTTGTATGACTTAGGAATAGAGTTTCTGAGAGTACATGTAGGTGACTTTTCACAGATGAGGATTAGACGGACATGGGTAGATGCTAGTAGGTAGGCCTTACCCTCGATGTAGTTTTCCCATACACAGCTCAGATTAGAACCTTGCGATACTCTAGAGTATTTGCCTGACCAACCCAATAGGCCCTTAGGGGTGATCTAGGTTTTCCCACTGAGTTAGTAGTAGGGATCAGAATAGAAGAGCATGATGATGGTAATGTTAGAACAGGCATAGATAGCAGTAGGGATCAGAACAGAAGAGAATGATAATGGTAATGTCAGAACAGGCACAAATTGCTTAGAAATAGAATGTTGATATTGACAGCATCTCAAGCAGAACCCGCCATGACGGCGCTGCAACAGTGAGGTTGTACATTACTATCGAAGAGTAGAGGATAGAACTAATGTGTATCTAGCTTCCAGGTATTAGTTCAGTAGAACCACCTTCAATTGAAATTTCAAGGACTAAATTTTTATAAGGAGGGAAGATTGTAAAACACATGATTCGAGCCAGGGTTTTATATTCAGAATCGGTCGGTTCGACCATTACTTTAGAGTCGAGTCAGTTTTAGAACACATGTACTGAGCCGACGCTAGTCGCGTGTACGAGCTGTGAGGGTCATGCGTACCCAAGTATATGTTGATAACATCATGAACACAACAGAATAGAATGAGTTATCAGATCTATGAGAGTATGCCAGTTACTTTTTTCATTTTTATATACAGTGAATCGTAGATTTAGTTTTAGGCCGTTTACCGCATTAGAACGCGTTAGTCCTAGAGCATATCATTACGATGTTTCGGTGATTATTTAATTTAACGGGATTTTCCCGATTTTGCTGGATTTTTTAAAGGATTTTCTACAACTTAGTTATTATTCTTGACTCGAGACAGAGTCGAGTCAAGTAATATTTACATGTTTGCCACCCAACCATTTCTTCTCCTCCACCGACACTTTCCCCTTCCAAACCCTAGCTGCCCCCACTATTTGGTGCCACCACCACCGGCGCCGTCGTCACCTTGCCCCTTGGCGTCCCCCGCCATGGTGTCGCCGCCAAGCCCCGCCATGGCGTCGCCGTTCAGCCCCGACCAGGCCCGGCCACCTTCTGGCTCCTACGACGCGAGAAAGCCACACCTTTGGGCCGCGCTTCCGTCGCCGATTGCGTCACCGGCTACCGTCGCCACCGTGATCCAGCTGTAGCCTCCACACCCTCGACCACCCGGCGACCTTCCCGGACCGGAGTGGAGGCCATCGCCACCTAGGCCGGCCGGATCTAGCTACCCATCACTGCCTGCCTTATTTTTCCAATTTTCTGGCCAGCCGTCACCTCCGCCAACCATGTCGACACCATAGATGTGTTGGGCTCGCCGAGCAGGTTCCAATGGGCTCGCCAAGCTAGTAGATGTCGCCACCAGAAAACCACCAGAACCTACCGGAAAATCAGATTCATGGGAATTCACCGGATCTTCCACGGAGTTCATCCAGTTGAACGTCGGACGCTGATGAGCGCCGAATTGGAGCTCTGAGATGCGCAACGGAACCTTGGCCGTCGCCGATTGCCGACAACGTGAGGTATAATTACCTCCAATTTGATTATTTAAAATTTGTAAAGACCCGGAAAAAAATAATGATAATAATAATAATAATAAATATGTTCGTGGCGGTGGGATCGAATTTTGGAAAAAAAATTTTTCCATATAAATTATTTACCATCAACCGGTTAACTGTCAATTACCCGGTTAAGTGAAAAGTATTTTAACCGGGTAATTATTGTTTAATCGGTCAAGCGGAATCAAACCGTTTAAACAATAAAGTGAATCATATTGATTACCCGGTTACTCGATTAAGTGAAATACGGGCGAAGCAAGTTTTCACAAACCCTAGCCTTCATGACATTATATAAAGAGAAGGGGAGGGCGTCATCCACATAATTTCTCTTCAGACAGACACCAGCTTCCTCCTACGCTCGGGTAATTCTTCTTCCTTTCCTCTTCTTAGTTGCATAAATACACATGCTCAAATGGATAATAAGCATGATAAACATAAAATTAAAATCTGAAATCAGCGAAGAGAAGGGGAACAGTAGGAGGTCATCCTGATGTTTTGCAGCAGCAACA
Organism: Piper betle; assembly: GCA_033002965.1. Taxonomy (NCBI): domain Eukaryota; kingdom Viridiplantae; phylum Streptophyta; class Magnoliopsida; order Piperales; family Piperaceae; genus Piper; species Piper betle. The sequence goes on from JAURVB010012331.1 coordinate 20,466, forward strand.
ACACCATCTTCCATCCTTGTGAGTTGGGTTGACGTGCTGGAAGTAGGGAGTACTCCCGGCGGTGCTACTGGCCGGATGGAGGCGCCTTGGGTGGCCGAGTCAGACCGTCGAGGAGGGATGCACATCAAGAATGTGAAGGGAGACCAGGTCGGTGCTGCCATGGGTGGTGTTGCTGGCCAGACATGGATCCACCATGGAAAGTGCAGACTGGTTGTCACCTGGGGTGGTGCTGGTCGTCACCTTGATGGGGCAGTCGCCATGGGTGCTGGTCGGCCACCATGAATGGTGAAATTAAGGTCCCCATGCACGGTGTAGTCCGAGTTCCATGAGATAGCAGCGATAAAGATTGGATCTTTGGGGTTTTCCAATCGGATCAGTGGGGTAGATAGAAGATGGGGTCTGAAATTGGGTGGAAGGAAAAGAAGACATGCTGGTTTTGGGTGCGAAGAAGAAGAAGGTATGGGAAAGAGAAGCACGTCGAAGAAGAAGAATGGCAATTTTGTAAATATGGGATGACTCGATACGGTCGAGTTAAAAATAAATTACAAATAATTGTACTAGTGACATCCTTAAATTAGGATAATACAAATCAGTTAAAGAATATACTAAAACTAGTAATTAAGTATTGAGTATGCTTAATAATTAAATTATTAACTGGTAAATGACGGTTGTATTTGGGATATTTAATTGGAAATGTGAAAAAAAGGACTTAATTAATTATATCACATTGATAATAAATTATCATTGGACATACTGGAAATTAAATAATTAATGAAGTGCAGCATGATAAATTTTATATCTTCAAAATGGATAGTTATACTAGTCATGTAGTGGCATGTAGGTTCATGCAAATAAAATTATACTAATTTATAATTTTATGCCCTCATTTAGATTAGGGTTAGTGGATTACAATCAGACGAAATCTCAAGTCAGTTACATATAATAGGTAGAACATCGTACTTTCCTTGTTGGTAGCCTAGGTCGGCCTGAGCCCAGATTCGACCACCATGCACCGAGTGCAACCGGGGTTAAAGAATTAACTCAGTCCGACATGGGGTCGTATTATGTGCGTAAATTATGTAATGTATCAACATTGTTTTGGAGTAGTGATAGCCACCCCATAGAAAGGCTACGGACGGGGTGAGCGAGGCACAGCGATTCCTCCATCGCACTGGAGTGTAGTGATAGCCTCCCCATAAAAAGGCTACGGCTGGGGTGTGTGAGGCACTGGCACTAGAGTTGGAAGTGAGAGCTTCCCTACAAACGGGGCGTAGCAATCACCTGAGTGTAGTGATAGCCTCCCCATAAAAAAGCTACGGCCGGGGTGTGCATGGCACTGGCACTGGAGTGCAGTGATAGCCTCCCCAAAAAAGCCTACGGCCAGGGTGTGTGAGGCACTGGCACTAGAGTTGGTAGTGAGAGCTTCCTCACAAACGGGGCGTAGCAATCACCTGAGTGCAGTGATAGCTTCCCCATAAAAAGGCTACGACCGAGGTGTGCAAGGTACTGGCACTGGAGTGCAGTGATAGCCTGCCCATAAAAAGGCTACGGCCGGGCTGTGTGAGGCACTGGCACTAGAGTTGGTAGTGAGAGCATCCCAGAAACGGGGCGTAGCAATCACCTGAGTGTAGTGATAGCATCCCCACAAAAAGGCTACAACCGGGGTGTGCGAGGCACTGGCACTGGAGATGGTAGTGGTACCCTCCCCGCAAATGGGCTACGGCCGGGGTGTGCGGATCACAGTGGATACCTCCTCCTCATTGTTTTAGAGTACAACGGAATCGCTCCACCGCATATTAAAATGAACATAGGGAAATAGTGGAATGTACTTGACTTGTTTTATTTACTATACTACTAAGTGTTGTAATCACTAACTGCGGAATTGCCTCCGCAGGTGTGCAGATACGAAATTAGGTGATTGACAACCAGAGCATGGAGCAAAATAAATATGGGGACTCCCTTTTTTATTTATTTGAGAAATAAATGTGGCTACTGGGAAACGGTCCAAGACTGTGGGATTTTTATATATGTGGTTGTTAGAAATGTTAGACTTATTTGCTAAATTGTGATAACACCTAGCCAGCTAGGCCCACAATGTTGTGAAAAATGGCGAGTCGTTACGGGTGGTATCAGAGCCTGGTTTCCCAAAAGCTCACATCTTATGACTCATGTACCTTGTTGAAGAGTCCAATATTTATCTTTCTCCAATGGGATGTCATTTGTGAATTAGTGGACTCACTAACAAACCTAAGTAATCATTGAAAAAAAATTTAATGAACCATAACGGAATAAATTTTAGATGGTAGGCACCTGAAGGAAGTCGAGCCAAGCTGCGCATTCGGACATGAATGTGGATAGTGTGTTAGGCCAAACTTTGACGGCCATACAGGGACTAGCGCAGGCTCCAGATAATACCAGTTCTGTGGTTCATAACATAGTGCAGTGATTACCGGGATTGGTAACAAAGAATGGAGGTCTAAATTCGGCTGCGGGTCCTTGTAGCATCCCAAATGGTGATCAGGGGAGTGCCCAAGAGCGGGTAGGGATAGCTGACCTAGGCTAGCGAGCGGAACTTCCAAACCCACCGGTAGTCCGACAAATAGTACTGCCAGTTGGGGATGATTGTGATCGATACATTGTAGAAAAATTCCAGAAGAACGGAGAGAGGTATTCATTGGAGGGACTGATCCAATGAAGGCAGAGAGCTGGATGGACATTACTAAGAAAGCATTTAGAGCTCTCTCTGTGCCTCATCGCCATCAAGTGAGGTTGGTGACATGCATGTTTTAGGAGGAACCATCTTATCGGTGGAAGCCCATGGAGAAATTTGTAACAGCTTTCAATGGACAATATTTTCCTGAGTCTGTTGTCGAAAAGAAAGCATTGGAATTTGCCACTCTAACTCAGAGGGATGATTCAATCTGAGAGTATGCAAAAAATTTCTTACAATTGGAGAGATTTGCTAGAGCACACAAATTTTTCTAGCGGTTGAAGCCAGAATTGAGGAGTAGGGTTGCTATGGCACCAAGAGGCACATAACCGAAGTGATTGAGGCAGCCACTACTCATGAGTAGGTGTATGACTATGTCCGTGCATAGAAACAGGGGAAGGCTACTATGCAACATAAGAATGCCAACCATGGTAGTAGCAAAAACCAGTCTACAGAACACCAACAGCAAAACTATCAACGGAATGTCAATGGGAACCGCAAAAGGAAGTTTCAGGATATTCCGTATCGACTATGTAAAAATTGCAACAAGATGCATTCAGGGCTATGCAGTGAGCCCCGTTGGTGCTACAACTGTGGAAGGACGGGACACCTGCAAAATGAGTGTCGTCAGCACCTGAAGCAACAACAGGAGCAACCTGAAAAGGAGAAGACACCAGCTCCTAATCGCTACCCAGCACCTGCAAAATCGGTGGACAAAGGGAAGGCGAAACTTTTTGCAGTCGAAATCGAGGATGCTGAGGACGATGACCGCACAGTTCGAGGTAAAATTCGGATTCAAAGTGTTAGTGTGGATATTTTATTTGACTCGGGGTGTACACATTCGTTCCTATAATCCCTATTATTTAAGAGTTTAGGACTCCAAACGTCTACATTACCGAAGACTTATAGGGTCACTACTGCAACTGGAGACGGGGAAGTCACAACATTAGGAGTGACTAACCTATCCTTGGATATACAAGGGAAACCCTACGTATGGAATTTCATTGTCTATGGGATAATAGGCTTTGATGTACTGTTGGGAATGGACTGGTTGTTTGCACACCAGGCTTTTCTCGACTGTAAAGGGAGGAGAGTGTTAACGAAACCTTGTAATTGTGAGATGGGGGTCATTTTCCAAGGGTCATGGAATGATCCATCCTCTTGCATTGTTCGGTTAGTGAGGCAACTGAATGGTTTGGTGAGGGTTGTAAAGCCTTTTCGGCAACTCTAGATGAGTCTGAGTCCAAACCCAAAGAGTTGTCCATGATTCCGGTGGTAGCAGAATTTCCGGACGTATTTCCAGGTGAACTTCCAGGGTTGCCTCCTAAGCGGGCAGTGGAGTTTGTCATTGACCTAACACCTGGAGTATCACCAATTTCTACAACACCATACCGCATGGCTCCAGCGGAACTCAAGGCGTTAAAGAGTCAATTAGAAGAGCTGTTGCAGGCAGGCTTCATCCAACCAAGTACTTCACATTGGGGAGCCCCTGTTCTTTTTGTAAAGAAGAAGGATGACTCACTTCGATTGTGTATTGACTATCGCCAGCTCAATCAAGTGATAGTCAAGAATCGGTACCCCTCACCGAGGATTGATGATTTATTTGATCAGTTGAAAACAGCCGGAATATTCACAAAAATAGACTTGCAGTCTGGATATCATCAACTGCGGGTGAAGGAATCTGACATACATAAAATGACTTTCCGAACTCGATATGGACATTATGAGTTTCTCGTTATGCCTTTTGGTCTGACAAATGCACCAGCGGCCTTTATTTCACTTATGAAGACGGTGTTCCACAAATACTTGGATAAGTTTATTATTGTGTTGTGGATGACATTGTGGTCTATTCAAATGAGGAGGACCATGGGAACCACTTGTCCATTGCTCTTCAAGTTTTGAGGGAGAATCAATTGTTCGCCAATTTATCAAAGTGTGACTTCTGGCTGGAGGAGGTGAAATTCCTCAGACATGTTGTCTCAAAGGCGGGAGTCGCAGTGGATCTATCAAAAGTGAGAGCAGTTACTAATTGGTCACAACCCAAGTCAGTCATAGATATCCGAAGCTTCCTTGGACTAGCAGGTTACTATCAGAAGTTCATTAAAGATTTCTCCTTGGTGGCATCGCCAATGACTAAGCTTACACGCAAGGGAGTCAAGTTCGAATGGAGTAACAAGTGTGAGGAGAGTTTCCAATCTTTGAAGAAGAGTTTAACTACTGCACTAGTTTTGACTATACCAAATGGCAATGAAGGATTCGTGGTCTTCAGTGATGCATCTCTAGTGGGGATAGGATGTGTCCATATGCAAGATGGTAAGGTGGTGGCTTACACTTCTCGCCAATTAAAGATTCACGAGCAAAATTATGCAACCCATGACTTGGAACTGGCTGCAGTTGTGTTTGCTCTGAAAATTTGGGGACACTATTTGTATGGAGCTCAGCTCGAGGTTTTAACTGACTACCAAAGTTTGAAGTATATCTTCACCCAGAATGGCCTTAACCTTCGACAGAGGCGGTGGATAGAATACTTGAAGGACTATGATTTCCAAATTTCTTACCATCTGGGAAAAGCGAATGTTGTAGCCGACGCGTTGAGTCGGAAGGGCAAGGTGTACAAGGGTCAACAGCTAGCTAGACTTTGGGCTATGTCAGTTGAGGTGGTAGCTATTAACCCGGTGGAACGAATGACAGGACTACTGGCAGACCTGGTTATCTCCAATGAATTGGTGGACCGAGTTAAGCTAACACAAATGGAAGATGAGAAGCCGAATGAAATATTGGACAAAACTCCCGACATTATAGCAGATTCCAACAAGGTAATCAGATATAGAGGGAGGTTGTGTGTACCCAACAATGATGCATTAAAGCGAGATATTCTAGAGGAAGCTCATCGTTCAAGGTTCTCAATACACCCTATGTTACAAAGATGTACCAGGACATAAAACGAACCTACTGGTGGATTGGGATGAAGAGGATGTGGTGGATTTTGTTTCCAAGTGCCAGACATGCCAATTGATCAAAGCCCAACATCAACTACCCGGTGGATTATTACAATCTTTAGAGATACCTACTTAGAAATAGGAGTGTGTAAAGACCGTGGAAAAAAAAATTTTTTTCTAATATATTCGACTCTGGCAGGGAAGGATCCAACGTTAGAGAATTAATATTAATTATATTATATTCTCTATCCGGCTAAGTCTACCAAGTTAAATATTTTATTCTTTACCCGGTTACCCGGTTAAAGAATAAAACCATAGCTATCATTTCATTTTATAAAGGACGTCCTCCACCCTAGCCTTCGTTCGGATTTTCTTCTCCTCTTCCTTGCCGGTGTGTCTCCTTCCTCGCTAGGTATTCTTCCTATCTCCCTCTTCTTAATTTTCTAGCATGCATATTTTACTAATAAACTTTATAATTGTGAGGATTAAAGTTTAAAACCAACAAAAAAAGAAACTAAACAAAAAAATTAAACTTTAATTCGGCCAACGAGTCCCTTGTATCGGCGAGATGGGGAGGCACAGGCAAAGTGGCCAGGAAATGGTGGTGAGGGTCGTTCCGACGTCAAAAGATGATCCTGCCCTCTTCGTCGATCAGTGTAGGGTCAATCTCGCGCGTGTGGATGTCGGCCTGGGGTGGTCAATGGCCAAAAACAGTAGCGGTGGCAAAAATAGGAGCGACGGCGGTAGAGGAAGAAATCCGGCCGTCCTGGGTGGTGACAGGTTCCAATATGGCCGGGGAAGGTAGATAGGTGGTCGAGGGTGATGAGGCGACCATCCAATTGAGGCGGCGATGCACGCCGGAGGTGGAATCACCGACGCAAGCGCGCCGCTAGGAAGGCGATGCGGGCATCACCGTGGCTGGAAGATGGCCGGGGCGACACCACAAGGGCAGGGCAGGGCGGGTCGACAATGATTGATGGCGACCGAAGGTGGTCGGCGGCGGCGGTGGCTGGAGCACACATGGAGTCGAGAGCATAGCATGCCAGAGAAGAAGAAGAAGAAGAAGAAGAAGAAGTAAGGTGGCAATTCTGTAAATACTGGTTGACTCGATACTGACTCGAGTTAAAAATAATACACACTCGTAATAAATCTTTAAAAATAATTATTTTATGTCTTCATTCAGATTAGGATCATTGGTCTCAGCTAAAAGATGGAAATATCCAGGTCCGTATATGTTGTATTTTCTCTTGTGGATAACCTAATCAGCCTGACCCCCAAGATTCAACCACCAAGCACCGAGTGCAACCGGGGTGAAGGAATTGACTCAGTCTGACACGGGCTACACCCTTCATAATCATATAATGGACATGATGGACTGACCCGGTTAAAGAATAAAATCCTAGCCATCATTTCATTTTATAAAGGACGTCCTCCACCCTAGCCTTCATTCGGATTTTCTTCTCCTCTTCCTTGCCGGCGTGTCTCCTTCCTCGCTAAGGTATTCTTCCTATCTCCCTCTTCTTAATTTTCTTCCATACATATTTTAATAATAAACTTTATAATAGTGAGGATTAAAGTTTAAAATCAACAAAAAAGAAACTACACAAAAAAATTAAACTTTAATTCGGCCAACGAGTCCCCTATTTCGGCGAGATGGAGAGGCAGAGGCAAAGTCGCCGGGAAATGGTGGTGAGGGTTGTTCCGACGTCAGAAGATGATCCTGCCCTCTTCGTCGATCACTGTAGGGTCAATCTCGCATGTGTGGATGTCGGCCAGGGGTGGTCAATGGCCAAAAATAGTAGCGGTGGCAAAAACAGGGGCAACGGTGGTTGAGGAAGAAACCCGGCCGTCCTGGGTGGTGACGGGTTCCAATATGGCCGGGGAAGGTAGATAGGTGGTCGAGGGTGATGAGGCGACCATCCAATTAAGGCCGCGATGCTCGCCGGTGATAGAATCGCCGACGCAAGTGCGCCGCTAGTAAGGCGATGCGGGCGTCACCGCGGCTGGAAGATGGCCAGAGTTGGCCGGGCCAACACCGCAAGGGCAGGGCAGGGCGGGTCGACAATGATTGACTGCGGCTGGAGGTGGTCGGCGGCGGTGGTCGCTGGAGCGCACCTGGAGTAGAGAACAGAGCATGCCAGAGAAGAAGAAGAACAAGAACAAGAAGCGCGGTGGCAATTCTGTAAATACTGGTTGACTCGATACTGACTCGAGTTAAAAATAATACAAACTCGTAATAAATCTTTAAAAATAATTATTTTATGTCTTCGTTCAGATTAGGATCATTGGTTGCAGCTACAAGTTCAAAATATCTAGATCCGTATAATTATTTAAAATGTTGTATTTTCTCTGGTGGATAACCTAATCAGCCTGAACCCAGATTCAACAACCAAGCACCGAGTGCAACAAGGGTTAAGGAATTGACTCAGTCTGACACGGGCTATGCCCTTCATAATCATATAATGGACATGATGGACTAACCCATCAGCCAATTAATTGGACATGGTGGATTGGACTCGCCAGCCAATTACATACGTGCTGGATTGGACCCACCAGCCGATAACGGACATGGCAGATTGGACTTGCTAGCCAGTAATGGACATGATGGACTGACCTTTAAGCGAATAAATTGGACATGGCTGATTGGACTCGCTAGCCAATTACGGACATGGTGGACTGACCCATCGGCCAATAGATGGACATGGTGGACTGACCCATCAGCCAATTACGGACATGGTGGATTGGACCCACCCGCCGATAATGGACATGGTGGATTGGACTCGCCAGCCGGAAAAGGACATGATGGACTGACCCTTCAGCCAATAAATTTGACATGGCAGATTGGACTCGCTAGCCAATTATGGACATGGTGGATTGGACCCACCAGCTGTTAACGGACATGGCGGATTGGACTCGCCAGCCGGTAATGGACATGATGGAGTCACCCATCAGCCAATAAATTGGACATGGTGGATTGGACTCACCGACCAATTACGGACATGGTGGACTGACCCATCAGCCAGTAGATGGACATGGTGGACTGACCCATCAGCCAACTAATGGACAGGGTTGATTGGACTCACCAGCCGATACCGGACATGGCGGATTGGACTCGCCAGCCGGTAACGTACATGATGGACTCACCCATCACCCAATTGATGGATATGGTGGACTAACCCATCAGCCAACTAATGGACATGATGGATTGAACCATCAGCTAATAAATGGTCATGTTTGAATGGTCACAAGTGCCAACATTATAGATAATGATAGGGAGTTTATGAACTTGTTTTATTTAATTATACGGCTTAGTGGTTAATCACTAACGCGGAATTGCCTCCGCAGGTTTGCAGTTGGACATAAAGACTAAGAGACGACAGGGTGGTTTTTCTACCAACGCAGGTGGTGAACTGTTAATAAGCGGACTTCACTTTTTTACTTTTCTTGCGTTATATATGTGGCTATGGGAAACAGTCCAAGACTATGGGATACTTACTTCATGCATTGTCATTTGAAAATAAGTACTTTTGAGTTAGAAATGCTAGACTTATTTGCTTCATAATATTCATGTAACCTTTTAAGTAACAGTTGGTCCGGTTAAGATTGGTTGTTGTAGGGTTAGTTTTTCTTAACTTTTGAGTAACACCCTGCCAGCAAGGCCCGCAATATCATGAAAAATGGCGGGTCGTTATTGGTTGTATGTAAAGACTGTGGAAAAAAAAATTTATTTTTCTAATATATTCGACTCGGCCAGGGAAGGATCGAACGTTAGAGAATTAATATTAATTATATTATATTCTCTACCCCGTTAAGTCTACCCGGTTAAATATTTTATTCTTTACCCAGTTACCCGGTTAAAGAATAAAACCCTAGCCGTCATTTCATTTTATAAAGGACGTCCTCCACCTTCTCCTCTTCCTTGCCGGTGTGTCTCCTTCCTCGCTTAGGTATTCTTCCTATCTCCCTCTTCTTAATTTTCTTGCATGCATATTTTAATAATAAACTTTATAATCGTGAGGATTAAAGTTTAAAATCAACAAAAAAAGAAACTAACCAAAAAAATTAAACTTTAATTCGGCCGACGTGTCCCCTGTTTCGGCGAGATGGGGAGGCATAGGCAAAGTCGCCGGGAAACGGTGGCGAGAGTCGTTCCGTCGTCGGAAGAAGATCCTACCCTCTTCGTCGATCAGTGTAGAGTCGATCTCACGTGTGTGGATGTCGGCCTGGGGTGGTAAATGGCCAAAAACAATTGCGGCGGCAAAAACAGGGGCGATGGCGGTTGAGGAAGAAATTTGGCCGTCCTGGGTGGCGACAGGTTCCAATATGGCAAGGGAAGGTAGATAGGTGGTCAAGGGTGACAAGGTGACCATCCAATTGAGGCGGGCTCACCGGAGGTGGAATCGCCCGCGCGAGCGCGCAGGCAAGAAGATGGCCGGAGTTGGCCGGGGCGACCCCGCAAGGGCCGGGCAAGGCTGGTCGACGACGATTGACGGCGGCCTAATGTGGTTGGTGGTGGCGGCGGTGGCTGGATCTTGCCTGGAGTTGGGAACAGAGCTCGCTGGGGAAGAAGAAGAGGAAGAAGACGGGGGGTGGCAATTCTATAAATACTGGTTGACTCGATACCGACTCGAGTTGCAAATAATACAAATTCATAATAAATCGTTAAAAATAATTATATTAACAGGTTATAGGGTAAAGTTACTAAACTAATTAATTATTGGACGAAGTCAACATGGACATAAGTAATGAAAATTCGGTAATGATAAACTGTCGATAATTAATCGGCATAATAAAATCGATCAAATTAAATCGGACGGTTAGAAGTAATTAATAAATAAAGATGTTACCTTTACCATATTAAATTTATTATTAGGTAAATAAAATGATTATTTTAGTAACGAGTCAGTGCTATAGAAAATGTGTTATTAAACTATAGTCGGCTATCAATCACTCGCGTCAAACCTAAATGGCATAACGGAAAAAAATAAAGTTTGAAACTTTATAGAGTCAAATAATTTAAAATAATTGTATTAATAATATTTATGAATTAAAATAATTCAAATTATTTAAAATAGTTTAATTGAACAACTTAATTAATTAAATTGCTGTACGTAATAGTAGCGATTAAAAAATTATAACAAAAGAAAAATATATTAATAATAGTAATTAAATATTTGGGTATAAGTTGATATTTATTTTATTATTTGTTAGGTGTTAATTATGATCTAGATAATTAATGTAAAGTAGGATTTAAATGATTATATCATTTAGTTGCATACATTCCTACTCGAATAAAATTATACTTATGTATAATTTTATGTCTTCGTTCAGATTAGGATCATTTGTCGCATCTGCAAGTTCGAAATATCCAGGTTTGTATAAATATTTAAAATGTTGTATTTTCCCTTGTGGATAACCTAATCAACCTGAGCCCAAATATGACCACCATGCACCGAGTGCAACCGGAGTCAAGGAATTCACTCAGTCTGACACGGGCTACGCCCTTCATAATCATATAATGGACATGATGGACTGACCCATCAGCCAATAAATTGGACATGGCGGATTGGACTCGCCAGCCAATTACGGACATGGTGGATTGGACCCACCAGCCGATAACGGACATGGCAGATAGGACTCACCAGCCGGTTATGGACATGACAGACTGACCCTTCAGCCAATAAATTGGACAAGGCAGATTGGACTCGCCAGCCAGCTCACACATGGTGGATTGGACCCACGAACCGATAACGGACATGGCAAATTGGACTCACCAGCTGGTAATGGACATGATGGACTGACCCATCAGCCAATAAATTGGACATGGCGGATTGGAATCGCCAGCCAATTACGGACATGGTGGATTGGACCCACCAGCTGGTAACGAACATGGCGGATTGGGCTCGCCAGCCGATAATGGACATGATGGACTGACCCATCAGCTAATAAATGAGACATGGCGGATTAGACTTGCCAGCTAATTACGGACATGGTGGACTGACCCATCAGCCAATAGATGGACATGGTGGACTGACCCATCAGCCAATTACGGACATGGTGGGTTGGACCCACCAACCGATAACGGACATGGCGGATTGGACTCACCAGCCGGTAATGGACTTGATGGACTGACCCATCAGCCAATAAATTGGACATGGCGGATTGGACTCACCAGCTAATTACGGACATGGTGGACAGACCCATCAGCAAATTACGGACATGGTGGATTGGACCCACCAGCCGTTAACAGACATGGCGGATTAGACTCGCCAGCCAGGAATGGACATGATGGACTGACCCATCAGCCAATAAATTGGACATGGCGGATTGGACTCGCCAGCTAATTGCGGACATGGTGGACTGACCCATCAGCTAACTAATGGACATGGTGGATTGGACTCACTAGCTGATAACGGACATGGCAGATTGGACTCGCCAGCTGGTTACGTACATGATGGACTGACCCATCACCCAATAGATGGACATGGTGGACTGACCCATCAGCCAACTAATGGACATGGTGGACTAAACCATCAGCTAATAAATGGACATGTTGGAATGGTCACAAGTGCCAATATTATTGATAATGATAGGGAGTTTATGAACTTGTTTTATTTAATTATACGGCATAGTGGTAAATCACTAACGCGGAATTGCCCCCACAGTTTAGTAGCTGGACCTAAAGACTAAGAGACGACAGGTGGTTCTGCTACCAACGCAGGTGGTGAACGGTTAATAAGCGGACTTCTCTTTTGCTTTTCTTGTGTTATAAATGTGGCTATGGTAAACGGTCCAAGACTATGGGATAATTACTTCATGCATTGTCATTTGAAAATATGTTCTTTTGTGTTAGAAATGCTAGACTTATTTGCTTTCATATTATTCATGTAACCTTTTAAGTAACAGCTGGTCCGGTTAGGACTGTTGTTATAGGGTTGGTTTTTGTTAAATTTTGAGTAACACCCAGCCAGCAAGGCCCACAATATCGTGAAAAATGGCGGGTCGTTACAGTGGTATTAGAGCACGGTTTCCCACAAGCTCACATTTTATGACTCAAGTACCTTGTTGAAAAGTCCAATTATTATCTTTTCCCACTGTGTGTGTTATTAATTAACAAATGTATTCGCTAATAAACCTAAGTCATAACTGGAAAAAAAAAGCACACTAATGAACCATGATGGTTCGATGTTTCAGATGGCAGGCACCCGTAGACAGTCAAGTCGATCTGCGCAGTCTAATTCGAACACAGAGAATGTGTTGGCCTAGATCCTGACGGCCATATAGAGACTAGCGCAGGCTTCAAAAAAATACAAATTCTGTGGTTCAGAATATTGTTCAGCGGTTACCGGGAGTGGTAGCGGGGAATGGAGCCTCAAACTCAGCAGCGGGTCCCAGAATCACCCCGGATGGTGGTCAGGGAAGTGCCCATGGGCGGGCAGGGTTAGCTGACCCGGGCGAGCGAGGGAGCGTCCAAACCCAGTGCCACCGGTAGTCCAACAAGTGGTGCCGCCAGCAGTTGATGATAGTGACCGCTACACTGTGGAAAAATTTAGAAAGAATAAAGCTGAATTAACATTACCGAAAAAAACGTTTAGAGCTCTGTCTATGCCCCACCGCCATCAAGTGAGATTGGCAACATGCATGCTTCAAGGGGAAGTATCTTACTGGTGGAAATCCATGGAGAAAACCACTTTCCATCGACGTGAGATTTCCTCCATCGCGTGGGTAGAATTTGTGGCAGCTTTCAATGGACAATATTTTCCAGAGCCCGTTGTCCAGAAGAAAGCACTGGCGTTTGCCAATTTGGTTTAGGGGAAGGATTCAGTCCGGGAATATGTGTATTCCCAGACGAACTTCCAGGGTTGCCTCCTAAGTGGGCAGTGGAGTTTGCCATTGACCTAGCACCTGGAGTGACACCAATTTCTAAAGCACCAGTCTTGACACTGCCAAATGGTAATGATGGATTCGTAGTCTTGAGTGATGCGTCATTGTTGGGTTTAGGATGCATCCTTATGCAAGAAGGTAAGGTAGTGGCCTATGCCTCTCGTCAATTGAAGATTCATGAGCAAAATTATGCAACCCATGACTTGGAACTGGCAGCAGTAGTTTTTGCCCTAAAGATTTGGAGGCACTACTTGTATGGAGCCCAGTTTGAAGTCTTCACTGACCACCAGAGTTTGAAGTATATCTTCACCCAGAATGACCTTAACCTTCGACAGAGGCGGTGGATGGAATATCTGAAGGACTACGACTTCCAAATCTTATACCATCCAGGGAAAGCGAATGTGGTAGCCGACGCGTTGAGTCGGAAGGGCAAAGTGGACAAAAGTCAGCAGTTAGCTAGACTTTGGGCCATGTCAGCAGAAGTGGTAGCTATCAACCCGGTGGAGCAACTAACAGGCTTATTGGCAAATTTGGTTGTTTCCAATGATTTAGTTGATCATGTTAAGCTAGCACAAATGGGTGATGAGGAGCTGAATAAAATGTTGGACAAGATTCCTGACATTGTAGCTGATTCAAATAGTGTGATCAGATTTAGAGGACGGTTGTGTGTACCCAAGGATAATGCACTGAGGCGGGATATTTTGGAGGAGGCTCATCGCTCAAAGTTCTCGATACACCCTGGAGTTACTAAAATGTATCAGGATTTAAAGCGAACCTACTGGTGGATTGGGATGAAGAGGGATGTTGTGAATTTTGTCTCTAAGTGTCAGACTTGCCAACAGATCAAAGCCCAACATCAACTACCTGGAGGACTATTACAACCTTTAGAAATACCATCATGGAAATGGGAGTGTGTGTAAAACCCGTTACTCGAGTCAGGGTTTTACGTTACCGAACCAGTCAGTTCAACCGTTTGTTCGAATCGAGTGACTTTCATGAATCGCGTACTGAGTCGAGGCCAACCGTGAGTTATGAGCGATGAGAGTCAGGTGTACCTGAATATATGATGATAACGTTGAGAAGATGGTGAGATATGAGTTATCAGAATATATGAAAGTATGCAGTATTTTTTTCTTTTATCTGTTTGATCGTAGAAATAGTTTTAGGCCGAATAACGCGTTAGGAAGCGTTGGATTGTATTCGGGTGGGTTATTAGTTATAGAGCATGCCATTTGGATGTTGTTGTGTTTATTTTATTTTATGGAATTTTTCCATATTTTTCTAGATTTTTTTAGAATTTATTACGAACTAGTTATTATTTTGACTCGAGTAGGAATCGAGTCAATACTTATTTACAGAAACTGCCACTATAGCATTTCTTCTCCCTCCCGACCCTTCTTCACCCAAACCCTTGCCGTTGTGTGCTGCCACCGCTACCGCCGATGCTGCACTGCCGCCAATCGACGTCGCTCCGCCTTGCTGTGCCGTCGCCATGCCGCAGGCGACCAACCCAGGCCACCGATCGCCTGCTGGTGCGCCGCCACGATGCCACGAAGCTGCCTCGGCTGTCGCCACTCCGAGCCGGATTCCGCCGCCGTTCGGTCGCTGGTTCCGCCACTGTGACCACCAGTCTCACCCTCTCATCCTCGCCGACGTTTCCCCCATCATCCCGACCGCCGTCGAGGCCAGCCGCAGCCCAATCGGAGCACGCCGCCACCGCCCATTTTCAACGCCGCCGCTGACAGCCATCACCGCCCTGGCTGCTTTGTTTGACACCACCATCGGACCAAGCTCGTCGAGCTGGTGCCGATAGACCCCTTGATTGCCCCATCCCGAACCATCACCGAAAAATCGCCGAAAAACTGCCGACACTCGCTGGAAAACCACTGAAAAATTGGATTTGTGGGAAATTTGCCTGATCATCTGCCGAACTCACCCGGTACAATCTCATCGGACTTTGGATGCCGCTAGGTGCCAAATTCGAGTTTCGAGCCACGAAACGGAAACCCTAGCCAGCGCCGATTTTCGACGACGCGAGGTATAATTTATTTTAACCTAATTATTTGAAAGTATTGATTATTAGAATTGCATGCTAGGATTGGTGAATTGTGTGTAATAATAATATTTATAACTGTAGATTTGATTAAGGATAAAATATGAAATTTGTTTGATTGAGTGATGTTAAAAATGGAGGCTAAGAAACTAATTAGGGTAATTAGGTAATGATCATGATCTAATGCAAACTAGCCTAAGTAGAGTTGCTAGAATTGATATAGGTTGATGTGTGTTGATTGATGCGTGATTGTGTTGATTGTGTGTGCATGCTATAGGATGTGTGATTCATCATGCGGGCGTTAGTTTTTAACTTGATTGTGTAGGAACGGTGTAGGAGCTCGCCGCCTAGGCGCGTGGACCCGTTTGGAGCTTCTATCAGGTCCGTTTAGGACTCGTTCTCTATTTTTACGCTACTCTATTGTGTATTTGATTTATCATGTGCAGGACGAGTTAAGTGGCGTTTTATCGGATCCCACTTAACTCGGGCCATTTAGCCAACGATTTTCCGAATTAATAACCCTCGAGGATGAGATCCCTCGAGTTTGTTTTCGAACTTCAGATCCAGCTCACGATGCCTTCGGGCCTATTGTATAGATCCCAACCTAGCCCTATATATATGTATAGTTTTCGCGTTTTCAGTGAGAGATTGGATAGGGAAATCCGACTACCGTGCCACGCGAGCAGGCACGTGTGAGTCGATAGTGGGCTCTGGAATGGTGTGCGGGCCGTTTCATTCCCGAAGGATCTGGACAACTCCACCTTTGAGTTCCTCAAACCTGGAGAAGTGTGGAGGTTCACGGGTACTGCAATGCAGTGCATGTCTAGACTTGTGGTTTCAAAGGGTACTAAAGGACCACTGCCTGAAAGTGCTCGGCCATCGTGCTCAAGGCCAAGAGTAATATGGAAGGTGTAGAGGGCGAAAATGAATGAGATTTGATGCGAGAAGCGATAGAGAAATGGCCAAGGTATGAGAATGAGAAAGAAAGGGGGACGCGTGTAATGTATAATGATGGTGTTGTAATGCTGTGGGAATGATAATTAGAATGTTTTTGTCTTGATGAATTGCTTGATATGAAATGAACGGATAGATGTGAATGAGCAAGGAGCCTTGAGTTCAGCCTCGGCTTAGATGAAAACAAATGAGATAATAATGAAATGTCGCGGTAGATTGTTATGTTTTGTCATATTTTGATAAAATATTTATATACCTTTGTTGTGGATAGGTTGGCCCTTATTGCACTTTTAGGGGAAATTCTGTCTGTTTTTACGTAGTAGTATATATTTTCTTTTGGTTTCTCATTTATTGTTTTGCCTTGTTTTGCTTGAACATCATAGCATGCATGTAGGACCGCATTAGAACCCAATCATTCCCATTCATGCATTTCATGTTTGCATCTGCATCTTGAGACACCGAGGGCAGATCCGGGTCAGCTTAACCGAATCAGTAGATTAGCGAACAGTTCGGTCGCCGGTGACATTTCCGGGTCGGTTCATGGGTAAGCCGAAACAGGGTGTTACAGTGTGTCACATGTGATTTTATTTCAAAGCTCCCAATAACTCAAAAGAAGCATGACTCCATATGGGTAGTTGTGGACAAACTAACTAAGGTAGCTCACTTCATCCCCACGAAATCAATGAGAACGGCGAATACCTGGCAGGATTATATGTTGACAATATTGTCAAATTGCATGGGATTCCAAAGGAGATAGTCTCCGACCGCGATCCCCTATTCACCTCACATTTCTAGGAAGCTTTCCAAAAAGCCATGGGAACTCAGATTAAGTTGAGTACAGCATATCATCCCCAAACTGATGGGCAGAGTGAGAGGACTATTCAAACTTTGGAAGATTTGTTAAGAGCTTGCATTGTTGACTGGGGAGGTGACTGGGAGAAACACTTAGCCTTGGCTGAATTCACCTACAATAACTCTTACCAAGCCAGTAGTAGGGATGACACCATTTGAAGCCTTATATGGTAGGCCCTGTAGATCTCCATCGTGCTGGCTGGAGTCTACCGAAGCAATTATAGTCGGGCCAGAAATGGTGAGGGAAGCAACTGAAAAGGTGAAACTCATTCACCAAAGACTTAAGGCAGCTCAAGATCGACAAAAGAGTTATGCTGATACTCGAAGGAAGGACTTAGAGTTCCAAGTTGGGGAGTTTGTGTACCTAAAGACATCTCCTACGAAGGGGGTGATCAGATTTAAAATATCAGGAAAGTTGAAGCCAAGATTCATAGGACCGTTTCCAATCCTGGATCGAGTTGGGAATTGTGCATATAGATTAGCATTGCCACCAAGCCTTGCTGGAGTACACAATGTTTTCCATGTGTCAATGCTAAAGAAGTATGTATGGGATGAGGATCATATCATCACAAATTTTGAAGACTTAGAGCTACAATCAAATTTAACTTACGAGGAAAAGCCGATCCGCATCCTGGCAAGAGAAATAAAGACACTAAGGAACAAGGAAATTCCTTTGGTAAAAGTATTGTGGAAAAATCAGGGGTCAGAAGAAGCTACATGGGAGACTGAACAAGAAATGGTAAGGAAATACCCTAGCCTATTTGTGGCATAGGAGTTTTATAATTGTAGCGGCATGAACCGATCCCAAAGAAATAAATAAAGTTAATCATAATTGTTCTGTTGCTTGTTATGATATTTCGGGGACGAAATATTTCCAAGTTGGGGAGATTGTAAAGACCGTGGAAAAATTTTTTTTTTCTAATATATTCGACTCGGGCAGGGAAGGATCGAACGTTAGAGAATTAATATTAATTATATTATATTCTCTACCCGGTTAAGTCTACCCGGTTAAATATTTTATTCTTTACCGGGTTACCATGGTTAAAGAATAAAACCCTAGCCGTCATTTCATTTTATAAAGGACGTCCTCCACCCTAGCCTTCATTCAGATTTTCTTCTCCTCTTCCTTGCCGGCGTGTCTCCTTCCTCGCTTAGGTATTCTTCCTATCTCCCTCTTCTTAATTTTCTTGCATGCATATTTTAATAATAAACTTTATAATCGTGAGGATTAAAGTTTAAAATCAACAAAAAAAGAAACTAAACAAAAAAATTAAACTTTAATTCGGCCGACGAGTCCCCTGTTTCGGCGAGATGGGGAGGCACAGGCAAAGTCGCCGGGAAACGGTGGCGAGGGTCGTTCCGACGTCGGAAGATGATCCTACCCTCTTCGTCGATCAGTGTAGGGTCGATCTCGCGTGTGTGGATGTCGGCCTGGGGTGGTAAATGGCCAAAAACAGTAGCGGCGGCAAAAACAAGGGCGACGGCGGTTGAGGAAGAAATCCGGCCGTCCTGGGTGGCGACGGGTTCCAATATGGCCGGGGAAGGTAGATAGGTGGTCGAGGGTGACGAGGCAACCATCCAATTGAGGCGGCGATGCTCGCCGGCGGTGGAATCGCCTGACGCGAGCGCGCCGCTAGGAAGGCGATGCGGGCGTCACCGCGGCTAGAAGATGGCCGGAGTTGGCTGGGGCGACACCACAAGGGCAGGGCAGGGCTGGTCGACAATGATTGACGGCGGCCGGAGGTGGTCGGTGGCGGCGGCGGCTGGAGCGTGCCTGGAGTCGAGAACAGAGCATGCCGGAGAAGAAGAAGAAGAAGAAGAAGGGCGGTGGCAATTCTGTAAATACTGGTTGACTCGATACCGACTCGAGTTAAAAATAATACAAACTCGTAATAAATCTTTAAAAATAATTATTTTAACGGGTTATAGGGTAAAGTTACTAAACTAATTAATTATTGGACGAAGTCGACATGGACATAAGTAATAAAAATACGGTAATGATAAACTGTCGATAATTAATCGGCGTAATAAAAGCGATCAAATTAAATCGGACGGTTATAAGTAATTAATAAATAAAGATGTTACCTTTACCATATTAAATTTAATATTAGGTAAATAAAGTGATTATTTTAATAACGAGTCAGTAATATAGAAAATGGGTTATTAAACTATAGTCGGGTAGCAATCACTCGCGTCGAACCTAAATGGCATAATGGAAATAAATAAAGTTCGAAACTTTATAGAGTCAAATAATTTAAAATAATTGTATTAATAATATTTATGAATTAAAATAATTCAAATTATTTTAAATAATTTAATTGAACAACTTAATTAATTAAATTGCTGTAAGTAATAGTAGCGATTAAAAAATTATAACCAATGAAAAATATATTAATAATAGTAATTAAATATTTGGGTATAAGTTGATAATTATTTTATTATTTGTTAGGTGTTAATTATGATCTAGATTATTAATGTAAAGTAGGATTTAAATGATTATGTCACATGAATAGTTTAATATTTAATATTGTTGAAATTTAATAGTAATATATATATTAGTCATTTAGTTGCATGCATTTCTACTCGAATAAAATTATACTTATGTATAATTTTATGTCCTCGTTCAGATTAGGATCATTGGTCACAGCTGCAAGTTCGAAATATTCAGGTCCGTATAATTATTTAAAATGTTGTATTTTCCCTTGTGGATAACCTAATCAGCCTGAGCCTAGATTCGACCACCATGCACCGAGTGCAACCGGGGTCAAGGAATTGACTCAGTCTGACACGGGCTACGCCCTTCATAATCATATAATGGACATGATGGACTGACCCATCAGCCAATACAATTGGACATGGTAGATTGGACTCGCCAGCCAATTACGGACATGGTGGATTGGACCCACCAGCCGATAACGGACATAGGCGGATTGGACTCGCCAGCCAAATTACGGACATGGTGGATTGGACCCACCAGCCGATAACAGACATGGCGGATTGGACTCGCCAGCCGGTAATGGACATGATGGACTGACCCATCAGCCAATAAATTGGACATGGCGGATTGGACTCGTCGACCAATTACGGACATGGTGGACCCAAATGAAAAAGCTATGGGGACCCAAATCAAGTTAAGTACAGCATATCACCCCCAAACTGATGGTCAGAGTGAGAGGACCAATCAAACCTTGGAGGATTTGTTGAGAGCTTGCATCCTCGACTGGGGAGGAGATTGGGAGAAACACTTAGCCTTGGCTGAATTCACCTATAATAACTCTTACCAAGCCAGTATAGGAATGGCACCGTTTGAAGCTTTATACGGTAGGCCTTGTCGATCTCCATCATGCTGGTTGGAGTCTACAGAGGTGGTTATAGTCGGGCCAGAGATGGTGAGAGAAGCAGCTGAAAAAGTGCAACTCATCCAGCAAAGGCTTAAGGCAGCTCAGGATCGGCAGAAAAGTTATGTTGACACTCGAAGGAAGGACTTAGAATTCCAAGTTGGGGAGTTCGTCTACCTTAAGACCTCACCTAAAAAGGGAGTGATCAGATTTAGAACATCAGGGAAGTTGAAGCCAAGATTCATAGGACCATTTCCAATTCTGGATCGAATCGGAAGTTGTGCATATAGATTAGCATTACCACCAAGCCTTGATGGTGTACACAATGTCTTTCATGTGTCAATGCTAAAGAAATATGTACGAGATGAGAATCACATTATCACAAATTTTGCAGATTTAGAGCTACAATCGGATTTAACCTACAAGGAAAAACCGATTCGCATCTTAGCGAGGGAAACAAAGACACTCCGTAACAAGGAGATCCCTTTGGTAAAGGTATTATGGAGAAATCAGGGATCAGAAGAAGCTACATGGGAGACTAGAACAGGAAATGGCCAAAAAATATCCTAGCCTGTTTGTAGCATAAAATCCGTGTAATTGTTGTAACATGAACTTATACCGGAGATGTACTTAATCATGAATATCCTATTAATGCTATGATATTTCGGGGACAAAATAATTCTAAGTTGGGGAGATTGTAAAGACCCGGAAAAAATAATAATAATAATAATAATAATAATAATAAATACGTTCGTCGTGGTGGGATCGAATGTTGGAAAATTTATTTTTTCCATACAAATTATTTACCGTCAACCGGTTAACTGTGAATTACCCGGTTAAGTGAAAAGTATTTTAACCGGTTAATTATTGTTTAATCGGTCAAGCGGAATCAAACCGTTTAAACAATAAAGTGAATCATATCGATTACCCGGTTACTCGATTAAGTGAAATACGGGCGAAGTAAGTTTTCACAAACCCTAGCCTTCATGACATTATATAAAGAGAAGGGGAGGGCATCATCCACATAATTTCTCTTCAGACAGACGCCGGCTTCCTCCTTTGCTCGGGTAATTCTTCTTCCTTTCCTCTTCTTAGTTGCATAAATACACATGCTCAAATGGATAATAAACATGTTTAGATAATAAGCATGATAAACATAAAATTAAAATCTGAAATCAACGAAGAGAAGGGGAACACTAGGAGGTCATCCTGATGTTTTGCAGCAGCAACAACGCCATCTTCCATCCTTGTGAGTTGGGTTGACGTGCTGGAAGTAGGGAGTGCTCCCGGCGGTGCTGCTGGCCGGACGGAGTCGCCTTGGGTGGCCGAGTCAGACCGTCGAGGAGGGATGCAAATCAGGAACGTGAAGGGAGACCAGGTTGGTGTTGCCATGGGTGGTGTTGCTGGCCAGACGTGGATCCGCCATGGAAAGTGCAGACTGGTCGTCACCTGGGGTGGTGCTGGTCGTCACCTTGATGGGGCAGATCGCCATGGCTGCTGGTCGGCCACCATGAATGGTGAAATTAAGGTCCCCATGTAGGGTGTAGTCCGAGTTCCATGAGATAGCAGCGGATAAAGATTGGATCTTTGGGGTTTTCCAATCGGATCAGTGGGGTAGATAGAAGATGGGGTCTGAAATTGGGTGGAAGGAAAAGAAGACATGCTGGTTTTGGGTGCGAAGAAGAAGAAGGTATGGGAAAGAGAAGGACGTCGGGGAAGAAGAATGGCAGTTTTGTAAATATGGGATGACTCAATACGGTCGAGTTAAAAATAAATTACAAATAACTATACTAGTGACATCCTTAAATTAGGATAATACAAATCAGTTAAAGAATATACTAATACTAGTAATTAAGTATTGAGTATGCTTAATAATTAAATTATTAACTGGTAAATGAAGGTTTTATTTGGGATATTTAATTGGAAATGTGAAAAAAAGGACTTAATTGATTATATCACATTGATAATAAATTATCATTGGACTTACTGGAAATTAAATAATTAATGAAGTCTAGCATGATATATTTTATATCTTCAAAATGGATAGTTATACTAGTCATGTAGTTGCATGTAGGTTCATGCAAATAAAATTATACTAATGTATAATTTTATGCCCTCATTCAGATTAGGGTTAGCGGATTACAGTCAGACGAAATCTACAAGTCAGGTACGTATAATAGGTAGAACATCGTACTTTCCTTGTTGGTAGCCTAGGTCGGCCTGAGCCCAGATTCGACCACCATGCACCGAGTGCAACCGGGGTCAAAGAATTGACTCAGTCCGACACGGGGTCGTATTATGTGCGTAAATTGTGTAATGCATCGACATTGTTTTGGAGTAGTGATAGCCGCCCCATAAAAAGGCTACGGTCGGGGTGAGCGAGGCACAACGATTCCTCCATCGCACTGGAGTGCAGTGATAGCCTCCCCATAAAAAGGCTACGGCCGGGGTGTGTGAGACACTGGCACTAGAGTTGGCAATGAGAGCTTCCCCACAAACGGGGCGTAGCAATCACCTGAGTGCAATGATAGCCTCCCCATAAAAAGGCTACGGCTGGGGTGTGCAAGGCACTGGCACTGGAGTGCAGTGATAGCCTCCCCATAAAAAGGCTACGGCCGGGGTGTGTGAGGCACTGGCACTAGAGTTGGCAATGAGAGCTTCCCCACAAACGGGGCGTAGCAATCACCTGAGTGCAGTGATAGCTTCCCCACAAAAAGGCTACGGCCGGGGTGTGCGAGGCACTGGCACTGGAGATGGTAGTGGTAGCCTCCCCACAAAAGGGCTACGGCCGGGGTGTGCGGATCACAGCGGATACCTCCTCCGCATTGTTTTGGAGTATAGCGGAATCACTCCACCGCATATTAAAATGAACATAGGGAAATAGTGGAATGTACTTGACTTGTTTTATTTATTATACTACTTAGTGTTGTAATCACTAACTGCGGAATTGCCTCCGCGGTGTGCAGATACGAAATTAGGTGATTGACAACCAGAGCATGGAGCAAAATAAATATGGGGACTCCCTTTTTATTTATTTGAGAAATAAGTGTGGCTACTGGGAAACAGTCCAAGACATGTGGGATCTTTATATATGTGTTTGTTAGAAATGCTAGACATATTTGCTAAATTGTGAGTAACACCTAGCCAGCTAGGCCCACAATGTTGTGAAAAATGGCAGGTCATTACAAAATTGATGATGATTGTTAGGATTGCATGCTAGAATTGGTTAGTTGTTAGGATAAATATATGACTGTGAATGAAATGATGATTGCATGATGCAATTAATTGAGAATGAAGGTTAAGTGATCTAATGAGGTAGATCGAGTCGGAGCATGATAATGGATCACGACATTAGTTAGGAAAACGTAATAAAATTGGTATGAATAAGATGAGTTAGGATTACTTACATTTATGATTATTTGATTGTTGAATGTGATGGATGATTATTATGTTGTGTGTTGATTATATGATGAGTTTGATGCATCATTTAGTTAGCGGGCGTTAGTATTTCCTTTTGATGTGTAGGAACGGAGCAGGAGCTCGCCGCCTAGGCGCGATGACACGCTTGGAGCTTCTGCCTAGTTCCATTTAGAACTCGACTCTATTTTTACTCTCCTCTATTGTATGTTCGATTTAATGCCTACAGGGACGGGTTAAGTGGTATTTTATTGGATCCTACTTAACTCGGGCCATCTACCCGAACAGATTTCCAGATTAATAACCCCTCAAGGATGAGAACCCTCGAGGAAGATTTTGAAAACAAGATCCACAACAAGTTGCCTTCGGGCCTATTATATAAATCCCTACCTAGGCCTATATTTATGTAGTTTTCGCATTTTCAGTGAGACGAGAGATGGAGAAACCGACTGCATGTACCATGAGTGGATGCCGTGATAGTTAAAGCAGGCTGTAGATTAGTGCCAGCGGACTGTTCCATTCCCAAGGGATCCTAACAACTCCGTATTTGTGTTCCTCACACCCAAAGAACGTGGAGGTTTATGGGTACTGTTTAGTACAGTGCATGTCCAGACTTGTGGTTCAAAGGGTACTAAAGGTGACTGCCTGAGAGTATTCGGCCTTCGTGCTCAAGGATAGGAGAAATATGAAGGTAAGGAAAAGGCTTAGAATTTGAGACCAGAAAATCAAGTAAGAAAATGAGGAGAGAGGCATCAGCAGCAACAATTCAGTCAGTTTCGGATGCTATCGGGTCTGCAGCCCAGTGGCTCCTCTGTAGGTGCCCTTCATAGTGTTCACGAGGAGTATATGATGTTTCCTTTCATATGAGAGTTTTCTCTCATAGCCATCTTGTTATAGTTATTTGATTTTCCAAACCAGTAACACTTGTTACTAACATGTTTTTATACTATATGTAGGTAATAATTATGAGTTGGAGGAGCCAGCTTGGATGGAGGTTAATATTCTATTTGTGTTGCTATTATATTGTGAATGTTGTGAAATGCTAAGACATGGTATGATATGATTAAATGTTATGAGATGATAATAAGATATGATGATGTGACATGATTGAATGCTAAGACACGATGGCAGAAGCGTGGTGGGTTTGAAACCCAAGCTTTAGAGCGAGTAAATAGTATATCAGATTGTGTGAATGAAGTTACGTGATATATAGATACATGTTTACATATATGTTTATATATTGTATTTTGACAAGGTGACCCTAATTGCACTTTTAAGGGAAATTCTATCCGTTTTATTTTAGAATTTTCATCGATTTTGTTCGTAATTGTGATGGTGTGTAATTTAGTTTGCATGTCATCCATGTAGTATCATGTTAGGATTCTGTGCATTCATCCATGCATGACGAGTAATATCTTTATCTTAAGACGCCGAGATTAGATCCGCGCAAGATGGGTTCGGGTTAGCTGACCTAACTGGGGCCTATAACATGCCAGTTTGCTTCACAAGCGTGGACCGGATTTGGGGTGTTACAGTTGTGGGACTACTCCATAAGCTTTTGTC
This sequence comes from Piper betle, assembly GCA_033002965.1. NCBI lineage: Eukaryota > Viridiplantae > Streptophyta > Magnoliopsida > Piperales > Piperaceae > Piper > Piper betle. The sequence continues at coordinate 46,176 of JAURVB010012331.1, forward strand.
GTAGTCTACCAGTAGGGATGTATAGACGACCACTACTAGCGTAAACTACTAAATCATCTAACCAATACTTGCGAATCAGCCCCATGTTGATTCTGTTAACCAGCTTTTTGTATTCAGGATCTGACCTAGTTAACTCTCTGACCTGCCCTACTAGCTCCGTTGCTATTTTGACATACCAGCAAGCACCTCCATATTCTTTCGACTAAATGCATCAGCCACTTGGTTGGATTTTTTTGGTTGGTGCAGCTACTGATAGTCCACTGACTTATCATTCACATCTGCAACCAAGAGAATACAATCAAGCACATGCTTAAATATGTTCACCTTTCGCTCCCATCTCCACTAATGTAGGCAATGCCAAATTAATGGAATCAATAGGTCTTTATAGGTTGTAATGGGGCCAGGGGCTAGGGACCAAAAATAGAATAGACAAGATAGAAAAATCAGAGGCTAATATGTACCCTAGAATTAAAAATCTTTTACAAATCCTGACATACATGTACAACAAATCCCCAAGCAATATGACACACACTTCTTTAAATGTAGTATCGAATTGACCTAATATAAGAACTAACTTTGCTTTGATTTTCCATTGACTACCTACTACTTTTTCTTTTTCTCTTTTCTTTCAAACCAGTGGAAGACTCTTGCTTCATCTTGTATTTACTGGTGGAGGATCATTGCCTCATCTTTTTCTTTTCTTTTGTTTTTTTCAATGTTTTTCTTCTCTTTTTTTACAAAGCAAAGTACCATGAAAGTCTACACTATCTACTCAATCACCACTCTATAAAATGCAATGCCTTCCCTCTATACTACTCAAATTTTCATCCTTGTTAGAATTTAGAATGAATTCAAAACACTAGGGTGCTAGGACTCAAACATCAAGATATATTTTCAATAAAAAGGCCAAGGCTAAAATAAGGGTAATCAAACAAATATGTATAATAAAGGCCATGAAATTGTGTGCAGAGGATCATTCATATTAGGTATGCTTCAAGAAAGGCCCAGATTCAACAAAAAGAAATGCCTATATCATTTTCCATCAACATGGCAAGCCAAATATTTCGCCTCAAAAGTCGCTAGGGCAAATTCTAAAAGTCATGACTATCATGTACAATCCTTATTGCAAAACATTCATTGAAATCATCTAAACCAAAGGATTGTGAAAATATTATACAGTAGAGAACCAACTCTCGATTGCAATCTTTTACTCAGTTCATCCCTCATATCAATTAATCAAGTTTTCTCAAGAAAAGTAAGACTAATTCACATGTATCTATCATTGAACCAAGAGACCAAAATACCATTGCATAATAAAATTTTTACACTAAACTATACTATATATATGTATATCTAAATCTAAACATGAGTCGAGCATGAACAATATGCATAAAATTAAGGCATCACCCCCAAACTTAAACTAAACATTGTCCTCAAAAATAAAATAAACAAAAAGAAGTGAAAGAGAACTCCCTCATATCAATTAGTCAGTGGATGATTATCATGAATAACTGAATTTGCACTTGACCCATGCTTCATTGACTTTAAACGATCGATCTCCTTGCTCAGTCCTAATTTCAATTGCACCGTGTGGAAAAACTGTTTGTCCAGGAGAAAATGACCAGTAACCACACCAGATGTCATGTTTGTCTGCTATAGTCCAAGCAATAGCTGACTTGTAATCTTTTAATATTCTAATCAGCTTCTCTTTCTGCAATATAGTTAGCTCTGGAGATATAATAATAGGAAGAGTGTCATCAAGCCCTAAGAAAATATACCTGAGATGTTTTGGAAGTTGCTTTAGCTCTAAAATAAGTGGTACTTCAATTGATGGCAGCAATTTGTGGAATGGTAGATCTGAGGTTTCCATAACTTTGAATCATTGAGGCAAAATTGGTTGTGAATCTAATACTTTAACCATCTCATCCACATCAATATCTTCTTCACAAAGAGAATTTATGGATTTATGTAATGAATTACTAAAGTGATTCCCTTTGCATCCGACTAAGCTAACCAATGTATTGGGTTCACGTTCGTTGCTTGGCTTATAAAAGTCTAACAAGTCTATGAGAATGAAGGTGCTCGTTGAACCTCGAAAATATCTATGGATGATGGGGTATGAGTATTGAATGGATGGAATGGTTGAAGTGTATATATATGTAGGAGGAGGGGATCATTGAGGGGAAAAATAAAAAACTTTTTCCTAACCGTCAAATTCTTCTTGCCTCCTCTCCGTCCCAGGCGACCTTCCCATTTCTGCGTGAGTATTTCATCCCTCATCTTATTTGTTTCCATTAGGATTCTTGCATGCAAGGCTTGTTGGAGATGCCCTGGTAAGTTGCTAGATCCCTAGCGTCTTATGCATGAGGTTCTTGTCGATTGCTTAGTTGATTTATTAATAGACATGTCAGAATGGACCTGACAACCAATAATGGATATGTCAGAATGGACCTGACAACTAATAATGGACATATCAGAATGGACCTGACAGTCAATAATGGACATGTCAGAATGGACCTAACAACCAAAAATGGATATGTCAGAATAGACCTGACAACCAATAATGGACATATCAGAATGGACCTGACAGCGAATAATGGACATGTCAGAATGGACCTGACAACCAAAAATAGATATGTCAGATGGACCGACAGCCAATAATGGACAAGTTAGAATGGACCTGACAGCCAATAATGACTAATCTTAGAATGACCTGGGAGACCACCTAATCTCAGAATGAACTGGGAGACAAACTTTTAATCTCAGAATGACCGAGAGCCTATAGAACTACATTGAGCTTGATCCTGACATGGGTATGTACGCTAATCAAGATTGTTTGATTTCAGCTCACTTAAGGGAGAATGAAAGTATGGTTCGTGGTTCTTTTACAAACTCAGGGTAGGAGAATGGATAATAAACTGGACTTCCTTTTATTTTCTTGTGTTGTGCATGTGGCTTTGGGAAATGATCCAAGACTGTGGAACTATTATTATTATATCTTGACTAACCATAATTTCCTTTGAATGAGTCATACATATGGTTTTAATAGAAATCATGTAACATATAAGTAATGCTTGGACCGATTAGGGCTGGTTGTTACAGGGTTGGTTTGGTATAATTTCGAGTAACGCCTAGCCAGCTAGGCCCACAATATTGTGAAAAATGGCTGGTCGTTACAGAGCTTGTGTTCCCTCAACCGACTCAGAACCTGTCTTAGGTGACCCCACTGCTCCTCCATGGACTCACTTTACACACCTATGTCATCTAAATGCACTTGTGACCATAGTTGTCTTCGGGGCATCCTCCTGCACAATCCGGACTTGCCAATATCCTGACCTCAGGACCAGCTTATTGAACACCCTCGCTCGACTAGGTCTATCAAACAAATCAGCTATCAAGGGAACTGGGCACTTGTTCTTGATGGTTATACCTTATTCAATCCATGGTAGTCGACACACAGTGGAAGTAACCCATCTGTCTTCTCCTGGAATAGAACAAGTGCCTCATATGGTGTAGTCGATGACTCAATTTTTCCAGAATCTAGCAACTCTCCTCGCTTGATTTTCAACTCTCTGAGTTCTTTAGGCGACATCTGATATGACGCCTTTGCTGGGGCTCTTGCCTTGGCACTAACTCAATCCGATGTTTGATTGTCCTCTTGGGAGGTAACCTGTTTGGAAATTTGGTAGGCATCACATCTGAATACTCATTGAGCAATCCTACCAATGATTCCGGTATGTCCACCACATGGTCCGGTTGGATCTCCACCATCATAGCAAGATAAGTTAAGGCTCCTCTCTTTCACCTTTGAGCAACCTGCATTGCCAACAGTTGCTCCCAACTGATGATGCAGTCTCTACCCAGTTGAATATTTTATTCTTTACCCGGTTACCCAGTTAAAGGAATTAAATATGGGTGTTGCTGTGTTTTCACATACCCTAGCCATTTTTGGTGAAGGGACGTCATTTTTCATTTTATAAATTGTAGAGGGGCATCATTACACTCTCATCTTCTTCTCCTCTTCCTTACCGGAACCGGCATCTTCCTTGCTTGGGTAACCTTCCTATCTTCCTCTTCTTAATTTTCATGCATTCATATGTCTTTTTAATTGATAATAAGCTTGATAATCATGAGAAAGGAGGGCTCGCCATGTCCCTGGTTTCCAAGTGGTGGCGAAATTACAGCTGGTTATGGGCGGAGTTGTAGGGAGCAGTGCTGTGGAGGAATTCCAGACATCTATACCAGTTTGCCGGCCAAGGCTCACGCCGTGCATGCTCACAGCACTTGGCCTTGACATTGGGTTGTCGTGCAGGGAGAAGGAAAGAGTTCCAGTGCTGCTGGCCAGACGGAGTTAAATTTGCAGTCCCGGCGGTGCTACTGGCCAGAAGTCGCATCTTGGTGTAGAACAGAGTTGGACGTGGATGGTTGCTGAAATACACGAGCTTTAGGCTTCCAATTGGGTTGCTAGGGAAGGGAAGCAATTAGGGAAGGAAGTGATCTGGTTTTGGGTTGAAGAAGAAGACGCCAAGACGAGTTTTTGGGTGCAAAGATGGAGTTTGGAGAAGAAGGGACGTTGGGGAAGAAGATGGCAGTTTTATAAATATGGGTTGACTCGATACAATAATACTAACTCGTAATAAATCTTTAAAAATAATCATTTTAATGGGTTATGGGTAAAGTTACTAAACTAATTAATTATTTGACGAAATCGACATGGACATAAGTAATAAAAATACGGTAATGAAAAACGGTCGATAATTAATCGGCACACAACAAGCAATTAAATTAAATAGGAGGGTTATAAATGATTGATAAAATAAAGATTTTACCTTTACCCTATTAAATTTAATATTAGGTAAATAAAGTGATTATCTTAATAATGGGTCAGTAATATAGAAAATGGGTTATTAAACTATAGTCAGGTAGCAATCACTAGCGTCGAACCTAAATAGCATAATGAAAGTAAATAAAGTTCGAAATTTTATTTAGTCGAATAATTTAAAATAATTGTATTAATAATATTTTTAGATTAAAATAATACAAATTATTTTAAATAATTTAAGCATACAACTTATTTAACTAAATTGCTATGAATAAGGATAGCGATTAAAGATTTAAAACCGTAAACTAAATTATCAAGATTGTGGTTAAGTAATTATCGTCTCAAAGGAAAATATACTAATAATAGTAATTAAATATTTATTTATAAGTTGATAATTATTTTATTATTTGTTAAGTGTTAATTATGATCTAGATTATTAATGTAAACTTGGATTTAAATGATTATATCACATGAATTGTTTAAAATTTAATATTATTGAAATTAATAGTTATATATATATTAGTCATTTAGTTGCATGCATTTCTACTCGAATAAAATTATACTTATGTATAATTTTATGTCCTCGTTCATATTAGGATCATTGGTCGCAGCTGCGAGTTCAAAATATCTAGGTCCGTGTAATTATTTAAAATATTGTATTTTCCCTTGTAGACAACCTAGTTAGCCTTAGCCCAGATTTGACCACCATGCACCGACTGCAAATGGGGTCAAGGAAATGACTCAGTCTGACATGGGCTACGCCCTTGATAATCCAATAATGGAAATATTAGAATAGATCTGATAGCCATAATACAATAAATTGGACATGGCGGATTGGACTCGCCAGTCGGCAATGGACATGATGGACTGACCCATTAGCCAATAAATTGGACATGGTAGATTGGACTCGCCAGCCAATTACAGACATTGTGGATTGGACGCACCAGCCAATAACGGACATGGCGAATTGGACTCACCAGCCGGTAATGGACATGATGGACTGACCCATCAGCCAATAAATTGGACATGGTAGATTGGACTTGCCAGCCAATTACGGACATGGTGGATTGGACTCACTAGCCGATAATGGACATGGTGTATTGGACTTGCAAGCCGGTAATGGACATGATGGACGGACCCATCAGCAAATAAATTGGACATGGCGGTTGGACTCGCCAGCCAATTACGGACATGGTGGACTGACCCATCAGCCAATAGATGGACATATGATGGACTGACCCATCAGCCAACTAATGGACATGGTGGATTGGACTCACTAGCCGATAACGGAGATGGCGGATTGGACTCGCCAGCCGGTAATGGACATAATGGACTGACCCATCAACCAATAGTTGAACATGGTGGACTGACCCATCACCCAACTAATGGACAAGGTGGACTAAACCATCAGCTAATAAATGGACATGTTGGAATGGTCACAACAGCCATTATTATAGATAATGATAGGGAGTTTATGGACTTGTTTATTTAATTATACGGCTTAGTGTTTAATCACTAACGCGGAATTGCCTCCATAGGTTAGCAGCTGGAACTAAAGACTAAGAGATGACAGGGTGGTTCTTCTACCAACTTAGGTGGTGAACAGATAATAAATGGACTTCTCTTTCTACTTTTCTTGTGTTATAAATGTGGCTATGGGAAACGGTCCAAGACTGTAGGATAATTATTCATACATTGTCATTTGAAACATAAGTTCTTTTGAGTTAGAAATGCTAGACTTATTTTCTTTCATATTATTCATGTAACCTTTTATGTAACACCCGGTTCGATTAGGACTGGTCGGTATAGGTTTGGTTTTGTGAAACTTTGAGTAACACCTGACCAGCAGGCCTACAATATCGTGAAAAATGGCTGGTCGTTATAGGCTACCTGCCCTGAAGTCTGGCCTCTTCTTCTTTGGTACCTTGGACGGCTTCTCCTTACCATCATGTCTGCTGTCTTTGCCTCTTGTGGATTTCCTGCTCAAGATATCATCTTTCCCGCTCGTCGTAGGCCTGAAATCCACCAATGCATCAGCCACCACCAAAGCTGCATGTAGATCTTGTACCTGCTGCCTCTTTAGCTCCATCTATGCCCATGGCTACAAACAGGCGATGAAGTTGAATAACTTATGATTCTCGGACATGTTCTTAATGTCTAACATGCAAGAGCTGAACTCTTTGATGTACTCTCTCATGGTTCCTGTTTGAGTGAACTTCTTCAATCAACCCCTTGCCACCCATATAGTGTTGGTTGGAAAGAATTGATCCCGAAGCTCCCTCTTTAGGACTTCCTAAGTCTCAATTCGGGGTCACCCAACGTTCTCATCTTCATTGGTTAGAGTTAGATACCACAACCTGGCATCTCCCCTCATGAACATATTGGCTATAGAAACTTGCCTCTCTTCAGGGATCTTCGTAGCTACTAAGTACTCTTGCATATCATAAATGAAGTTCTCTAAGTCCTTGATTGACTTATTCCACTCTAACTTCTTTAGCTCTGGCACCTTGAGCCTTCCTGAAATAGAGTTATCTTCTGTTGCACGGTCAACACCACTATGTTGAGGCTGCATCACGACCACCTGCTTCAACAATGCCACATCCACATGCAAAGCTTCAAATGCAGCACTGAGACTACCTAGTATCTCCACCGCCTCTCCTGCACTACTAGGCTCAAGTGTGGTCCAACCTGAGAATTCAAGTACAACAACCCCTCTGTTAAGGACTGTAGTCAGTCGAAGACATTGTGACCATCTCCACTGTTGATATGCCCTCCTATCTGCACTTCCAATCGTGCCAATCTCTCCCTAAGATATTCGGTAGATCGTGTGCCCATCTTCGGATTGGTTTATCGGTAGATTGTGGAGCCATACATTGCAACACTTTCTCAGCACCGGATTCTCTTCCTGAACCAAATATAAATCTTTTGAGTTGGTGTCAGGGGCAAGAGCACTAGTGAAGGCGCCATATCGGATGTCACCTAAAGAACTCATAGAGTTGAAAATCCAGTTAGGAGAGTTGCTGGATTCAGGGAAAATTTAGCCATCGACCCCACCATATGGGGCACTTGTTCTATTCCAGAAGATAGATGGGTCACTTTGACTATGTGTCGACTACCAGGGATTGAATAAAGCTACCATCAAGAACAAGAACCCAATTCCCTTTATAGCTGATTTATTTGACAGACTTAGTAGAGTGAAGGGTGTTCACTAAGCTGGACCCGAGGTTGGGATATTGGCAACTCCAAATTGTGCCGGAGTATGTCCTAAAGGCAACTATGGTCACATGTATATTTGGATGACATAGGTGTGTACAGTGAGTCCATGGAGGAGCACTAGGGTCACCTAAGACAGGTTCTGAGTTGGTTGAGGGAACACATGCTCTTTGTGAAGAAAGATAAATGTGAGTTTGGACTAGGGGAGATTGGATTCCTAGGCCACCGAATTGGTCATGGAGAGGTGCAAATGGAGTAATTAAAGGTGAAGGCTATTGTTGAGTGGTTAGAGTCGGCAAAGATGGCAGAGTTGTGGAGCTTTCTAGGTTTGGCCAATTACTACCGAAATTTGTACAAGGGTATAGGCATGTAGTGTCGCCAGTAACTGACTTGTTGAGGAAGGATAAGTCATGAGTGTGGTCGGAGCTATGGCAGGCTACTTTTGAGGAGTTGAAAGCTACCATATCATCAGAGCTAATTCTGAAATTGCTGGATTTTGGACAACTGTTTGAAGTGGTGACAAACGCTTTAGACAAGGCCGTGGAAGGTGTACTACAGTAAGGAGGGTATCCAATAACATTCGAGAGCTGGAAGCTGAAGGAGGCTGAGATGAGGTACTCAACCCATGAGAAGGAGATGCTGGCCATGGTGCATTGTCTCAGAGTATGGCAAGTTTACTTTTTGGGATGCAAGTTCATTGTCATCACAGACAATGGAGCTAACACCTTCTTGAAGACCCAGAAGAAGTTGTCTCTAAGACAAGCAAGGTAGCAGGAATTTCTAGCATAACACGACTTCGAGTGGCTAAACCAACTGGGAAAATCCAACCAAGTGGCTAATGCACTTAGTTGGAAGAATATGGAGGTGCTTGTTGCTATGTCAGAGATAGAAACTGAGCTACTGGGGCAGGTCAAAGAGGTGGCTTGGTCAGATTCTGAGTATAAGAAGTTGGTTGATAGAATCGGCACGGGGCTGATTCGCAAGTATTGGTTAGATTATGGAGTAGTCTACGCTAGTGGTGGTCGTCTATACACCCCAACCAGTAAACTACGGTATCTAGGTAGTAAAGCTCATGGAGGAGTCCCATAACACCCAAACGGGCTGGACATGAAGATAGAGACCGGATGTATGCACTCATGTCGTGAGTGTATTGTTGGTCAAAGATGGAGGCTGATATTAAAGCTTTTGTGAGGTCCTGATTGGTGTGTCAACATGACAAGGTGGAGAGAAGGTTAGAGGCTAGCTTGCTATAGCCACTATTACAACTTCTAGGCTGTGGAGTTCGGTCTCACTAGGCTTTGTGTCTGGGTTCCGCAAGGTGAGGGAATGTCAAGTGTTGGTCGTAGTTGATTGGTTCTCAAAGTATGCCGTATTTGTGGCAGTGCCAAATGCGTGCCCAACCGAGACTACTGCAGGATTATTCTTCAGGAATGTGGTGAAGCACTTTTGCGGACATTGTGAGCAACCGAGACACCAAATTTAGGAGGTGTTTGTTTGGTTTGCTAGGGAGTAAGCTAAACTTCTTTACAACCAACCATCTTCAGTTGACAGGTAGATTGAGAGGACGAATGCATTGCTCGAGGAGTACTTGAGGCATTTCATCCCAACCAGCCAAAGGAACTGGTTGGTGCTTCTTAATGTGGCACAATTTTGTTATAATCTTCACCGTTCTTCAGTTATGGGGCTTAGTCCTTTTGAATTTATTACAGGCTATCAGCTTCTTACATCACTGGAGGTTGCTCTATAGGGAAGTGTAGCGAAGTGCCCAACTGCATGCAGGTTTGTCAGAGATCGGCAAAAACTGTTCGAGGATGTAGTGGATTCACTAGCTAAGGCAACGAGCAGAATGAAGAGATATGCCGACTTGAGAAGAAGGCCATTGTCATTTAGCATTGAGGACAAAGTGATGCTGAAGCTTACGTCATAGATTTGGAATAAAATCAGACATATCGATGTGCATCGAACGTTGGTGCAAAGGTACGACGGTCCTTTTGAGGTGGAGAAGGTAATCGGGTGTGGCTTATACGTTAAAGCTACCCAAGAGGTACAAGCTTGATCCAACTTTCTATGTTAGCTTTCTCATGCCTTTCCATGAGGACCTGGTCAATCCAAGGAGACCTCATCTAAAGAGATCTCCACCTATACGTCTGGCAACAGTTTGAGAAAAACGGGGGAAGATTTTGGAGCATAGGCAAGGTGCTTTCTCAGGTGGGGACAAAGTTTCTTATCAAGTGGAATGGGGTGCCGAGGAGAGAGACTAGCTAGGAATGGGAGATGGACTTGTGGCAATTCTGGAGGAGGATCAAGAAGTGATGGGAAGGACTTAACCCTTCGATGAGGACATTAGGTCTCATTAGTGGGGGAGGACTATTATAGGTCGGTCTGTGGGAGTAGACGGGGCTAGGTTTTGGCAGTTCTTAGTGTTCCCGTGTTCCTGACGGATTGTCGGTACTATCTGACTAGTGGAAACAACTGACCAAAGTTAATTCGTATTATAGTTGCAGGCATGATCTGTAAAACCCACGATTCGAGTCAGGGTTTTATATTCAGAACTGGTCGGTTCGACCGTTATTTTTGAGTTGAGTCAATTTCAGAACACGTGTACTGAGCCGACGCCGGTCGCGTGTATGAGCAATGAGGGTCATGCGTACCCAAGTATATGATGATAAGGTCATGAACACAGCAGAACAGAATGAGTTATCAGAATATATGAGAGTATGCCACTTATGTTTTTTTTATTTTTGTATATAGTGTATCGTAGAATTAGTTTTAGGCCGTTTACCGCGTTAGGACGCGTTACAGGCAATTTGGGTGGGTTGTTAGTTATAAAGCATGTCATTATGATGTTTTGGTGTTTGTTTAATTTTATGGGATTTTTCCCAATTTTTTTTACTATTTAATATGGCTTAGTTATTATTCTTGACTCGAGCCAGAGACGAATCAAGTAATATTTACGAAGTTTGCCACTCAACCATTTCTTCTACTCCCCCGACACTTTCCCCTTCCAAACCCTAGCCGTCCCCTACTGTTTGGTGCCGCTACCATGGCGCCGTCGTCGCCTTGCCACCGGGCGTCGCCGCCTAGCCACGCCATGGTGTCGTCGTGCCGCCCCGACCAGGCCCGGCCACCATCTAGCCGCCGCGACGTGAAGAAGCCACGCCTTTGCGCCGCGCTTCTGTTGCCGATCGTGCCGCCGCCATCGATCCAGCTGTAGCCTCGACACCCTCGACCACCCAGTGACCTTCCCCGACTGGAGTGGAGGCCATCGCCGCCCAGGCCGGCCGGATCTAGCTACCCATCACTGTCGGCCTTATTTTTGCCATTTTTCAGCGAGCCACTGCCTCCACCGACCATGTTGATGCCGTAGACGTGTCGGGCTCACCGAGCTGGTTCCAATGGTACCTAATATGACCCCTATCCAGTTAGTAGATGCCGCCGGTGATTGCCACTGGAAAACCACTCGGAAGGTGCCGAAAAACCATGCCGGAAAACCTGCCGGAACCTGCCGAAAAATCGGATTTGCTGGATCTTCCACGGAGCTCATCCAGTTGATCCCGATCAAACATTCGGACGACAACGAGTGCAGAATTTGAGCTCCGAGACGGGCGACGGAAACCCTAGACGTCGCCGATTGCCGATAATGTGAGGTATGATTACCTCCAAGTTAATGATTTAAAATTGATGATTATTAGCACAATACATGAGGAATTGATTAATTGTCAGGATAAATGTATGACTATGAATGAAATGATGATTGCATGATGTGAATTAATTGAGAATGAAGGTTAAGTGATCTAATGAGGTAGATCGAGTCTCGAGCATGATAAGTGATCATGACGTAACTTTGAAAAACACAATAAAATTGGTATGAATAGGATGAGTTAGAATTATTTAATTATGATTACTTGATGTTGATGATGTTGAATGTTTGTGTGATGTTCATTGCGTTTGATGCATCATTTAGTTAGAGGGCATTAGTATTTAGTTTCGATGTGTAGGTACGGAGTAGGAGCTCACCACGTTAGGCGCGATGACACGCTTGGAGCTTCTAACACGTCCGTTTAGGACTCGTCTCTGTTTTACATTCTCTTCTATTGTATGTTTATTTTATTATTTGCAGGATGGGTTAAGTGGCGTTTTATTGGATACCACTTAACTTGGGTCATTTAATCGAACAGTTTCTGGATTAATAACCCCTCGAGGATGAGATCCCTCGAGGATGATTTCGAAAACAAGATCCACCACAAGTTGCCTTCGGGCCTATTATATAAATCCCTTCCTAGGCCTATATATATAATTTTATTGAGTTTTCAGTGAGACGAGAGATGGAGAAACCGACTGCACGTACAATGAGCGGATGCCGTGACAGTGAAAGTGGGCTCTGGAGTTAGTGCAGCAGACTATTCCATTCCCGAGGGATCCTGACAACTCCGCGTTTGAGTTTCTCACACCCAGAGAATGTGGAGGTTTACGGGTACTGTTTAGTACAGCGCATGTTCGGACTTGTGGTTCAAAGGGTACTAAAGGTGACTGCCTGAGAGTACTCGGCCTTCATGCTCAAGGCCAGGAGAAATATGGAGGTAAGGAGAGGGCTTAGGATTTGAGCACCAGAAAATAAAGTAAGAAAATGCCAAGAGAGGCATCAGCAGCAACAAATTAGTCAGTTCGGGATGCTACCGGGTCTGCAGCCCAGTGGCTCCTCAATAGGTGCCCTTCAGAGTGTTCACGAGGAGTATATGATGTTTTCTTTCATATGAGAGTTTGCTCTCATAGCCAGCTTGTTATAGTTATTTTATTTTCCGGACCAGTAACACTTGTTACTGACGTGTTTTTATACTATATATAGGTAATAATCACGAGTTGGAGGAACCAGCTTGGACGGAGGAGCACTAATGTCGCTTGCACACATGTCAGTTGATAGAGTGGTTAATATTTTGTTATGATGTTATTATATTGATGTGATGTGATTAAATGCTTGAGGATATGATGAGATGAAATACTACGGCATGATGACAAGGAAAGGAAATGTGATTAGAGTGCGCAACAGAAGTGTGGTGGGTTGAAACCCAAGTTCCAAAATGAGTATACAGCATATTATATTATGTGTGATTGAAATTGTTGATATATGCATATATATTTGTATATATTATTTTGACAGGGTGGACCCTAATTGCACTTTTAGGGAGATTCCCATTTTATTTTAGAATTTTTATTGATTTTGGTCGTCATTGTATTGGTGTGTAAATTAGTTTGCATGTCATCCATGTAGTATCATGCTGAGGATTCTTACCATTCATCCATGCATGAGGAGTCGTATCTTCATCTTAAGACGCCGAGATTAGATCCGCATGAGTTGGGTTCAGGTTAGCCGACCTAACCGGGGCCTGTAACATGCCAATTCGGTTCACGAGCGTGAACCAGATTTCGGGTGTTATAGAATTGGTATCAGAGCCACTCTCGGTCGATTAAGATGTAAGATACTTTTATAGGTGATGTGTGTGCAACGACTGCTCGAAGTCCAGCTGACAGGTATGTTTCTATTTATTTTCCTTACATGCAGATTTTTTCTTCATAAGTTGTGTGGATAATAGTGTAGTCAGGGCTTGATCAGAAATATGTGGAATTGGCCTTAGTTGAGCTGGCAGGTCATTTTATGGATTTTTATTGTGATATCAGACTGTTTGTCAATTAGATGTGAGCATAGAATATTGCAGTGCTACCAGAGGTACAATGGGTATAAGGTCTCATCTTATACCAGATTCAGACGTTAGAAGATGTGAGCAGGGATCTGACAAGATTGTCATGATGGGCTTAGAGACCCACTAGTTTTGTGCATTGCATAAGTAAATTGGATGATTGACCAGAGTCAGCTTAATGGACCACGAGCTGAGTTGAGGCCATCTGTGAGTTATGAGCGATGAGGGTCATGTATGCTCAAGTATACGATGATAACGTCAAAAAGATTATGAAAAATGGGTTATAAAGTATATGGAGGTATGCAGTATTGATTGTTATTTTTATTTGCTTGCAGAATATTTTTAGGGCCGAATGACCGAATTAGAATGCGGTATAGGTGAGTTTGGGTAGGTTATTTGTTATAGAACATATCATGTGGATGTTGCTGTGTTCGTTTGATTTTACGGGATTTTTCCCAATTTTCCTGGATTGTTTTTAAGATTTATTAGGAGATAGTTATTATTATTGACTCGAGTTGGAGTCGAGCCAAGTTTAATTTACAAAAATGCCATCGCACACCCCTTCATCTTCCTCGATCGTCATTTTCTTTTTCTCCAAACCCTAGCCGCCCGCCGCCGGAACCAACCGCCCGTCTTCCCCTCGCCGTCGTCATGTCGTCCCGACAGACCCCGGCTACCAATCGCCTGTCGGCGCGAAGCCACGATGCCACGAAGCCGCCTCGGCCGTCGCCACTCCGAGCCAGATTTCGCTGCCGTTCGGTTGCCGTCGCCATAGCTGTGACCACTAGTCCCACCCTCTCGCCGTCGCCGACGTTTCCCCCATCATCCCAACCGCCGTCGAGGCCGGCTGCCGACAGCCATCGCTGCCCTAGCTACCCTGTTTGACACCACCCTCGGACCAAGCTCGTCGAGCTGGTGCCGATAGACCCCCTGATTGCCCCATCGAGAATCATCGCCAGAAAATCGCCGACACTCGCCGGAAAACCGCCGGAACAGCCGAAAAATTAGATTCGTGGGAAATTCGCCGGATCATCTGCCGAACGCACCCGGTCGAATCTGATCGAACTTTGGACACCGCTATGTGCCGAATTTGAGTTTCGAGCCACAAAATGGAAACCCTAGCCGTCGCCAATTTTCGATGACACGAGGTGTAAATTACTCCGATGTAAATTCTTAAATTTTATAATTATTAGGGAAGCATGCTAGACTAGATAATTAGATGAATTTTCGTGTTTTTGACGTGTCTGTATGTTTGTGTGTAATTTAATAAAAATTATGAAATTGGTTGATTGATGAGTGTTAAAATGGAAAGTAAGGAATTAATTAGGTGAACTAATTAATTACCCTGATTTCATGAAACGTAGATTGAAAACTCAATAGAATTGACTTAGGATGAATGTGTGATGATTGACGCATGATTGTGTTGATTGTGTGTGCATGCTATAAGATGTGTGATTCATCATGTGGGCGTTAGCTTTAGTTTGAGTGTGTAGGTACGGTGTAGGAGCTCGCCGCCTATGCGTGTGGACCCGTTTGGAGCTTCTACCAGGTCCGTTTAGGACTCGCTTTTGGTTTGATCGCTAAACTCTATCACATTTTATTTTCAATAGGGAAGTGGACGTGCCGAGTGGTGGATTTATCGTATCCCACTCCGCACGGGCCATCTAGTCGTACGTAGATTTCTGGATTAATAACCCTCGAGGATGAGATCCCTCGAGTTCGTTTTTGAACTCAGATCCAGATCAAGTTGCCTTCATGCCTATTTTATAAATCCCTACCCAGGCCTATATATATATATATATATATATATATATATATATATATATATATATATATATATATATTTGTGTTTTGGTGAGTGGACGAGTGGGGGTAACGATGGCCACGCCTTCAGATAGGGCATGTGTTAGTCAAAGCGGGCTCTGAAGTTGGGAAGAACCCACTCCATTCCTGAGGGATCCTGACAACTCCACCTTTGAGTTCCTCAAACCTGGGGAAGTGCGGAGGTTTACGGGTACTGCTAAGCAGTGCATGTCTAGACTTGTGGCGTAAAAGGGTACCTAAGGCGCATGCCCGAAAATACCCGGCCCTTGTGCTCAGGGCCAGGAGTGATATGGAAGGTGTAGAGGGTGAGATGAATGAGAAAAGAGAAAAATGATTTTCCCGCGTAGAGGGATGGGCTTTGGCCATGTTGAGAATGAGAGCGAAAAAGAGAAAGATAGGGGACGCTACCAACTGAGGTCGATGGCTCCCGGAGGCCCTTATGAGTGTTCATGAGGAAGTATATGATTTTCTTCAACAGGAGAGTTAGCTCTCCTGTGCCAGTTTGATATTAGTTACTTTCTGGACTAGTAATGCTCATTACTGACGGTTTTTATATATATGTAGGTGAGCATCATCGCGAAGAGTGAAAGCTGTCAGAACCGCGGAGGAGGAGCACGGATGGTGCACACATGTACCTGCCGTTTGTAATGTATGTGAATGACTTGGTATTTATGTTGAGAATGCATATGATTGATTGTGAAAATAGAATGTTATGCATGGAAATGGGGAGTGAGGTTAGATATGGAGCCTTGGAGCTTTGGCTCGGCTCAGATGAGATGAGTAAAGACGAATACCATGCTTTTGTGAATTATTGTAGATAAATTATTACTGCATGTGTGGATAGGGTGGCCCTTATTGCACTATTAGGGGAAGCTCTGTCCTTTTTTCTTTAAAAATATAATTATTTTATTACTGTTTTCTTGTTTAACTTTTTTTCCTTCGTGTTGTTTGCACGTCAAGGCATGTATATAGGACCACGTTAGAACCCAAGCATCTCATTCATGTTGTGCATGTTGCATCACCGTCCTTAGACGCCGAGAGTAGATCCGGGTCGGCTTAACCGAAACAAGTAGATTAGTGAACCAGGATAGGGTGTTACAGTTTGTGTCTTGCATGTCACCACATTAGTCCTGTTTTCATAGGACATGGTGTACATGATAAGAATGCGTTAAAAAGAAAAGGGGTAACAATAATGAGCTTGAAGTATAGAGACACTAGTAAGTTAGTTGGCACATGAGATGGACCACTTCCAGAAGATAGTAATGAATGAGGATGAGTGGTGAGGTGGATCAACAATCTGATGGGCACTTCACACCGCCCCCTCTTCCACTAGTTTATGACCTATTGGCAACAATTTTTGCTTCTTTTGCTAGATTGAGGTCTCGATATGATGAGGAAGAGATCGGGACCACCATTGCCTATGAGATCTAATATTTGAGTGCATTCCATCAACGATAAGGTATAAGATCCGTGATTGCCGTCTGAGGGCCAGTCTAACTCCTGGCACTACCACTGACGGAAGACGCACTACCGCCATCCGTTTATTGCTCATCTGCCGACCGAGTAGATTAATTAGAGCTTAGTAAGGCTAGAACTTGAGGAACAATATATAGCTACATTGGGATAAGCAGAACAGAGAAGAGTTGGGAAAACTGAGGTTATTTGGATGCGATAGCATAGGATCCAACTTCACAACTCTCTTGCAATCATTGTCTTGACCTGACACCCTTGGGTTAGATGTATATTGTAAGATAACCACATTAGACACTGTTATTGATAGTCTTATAAGGATGCACCAGGACAGAGTCAGGGAACATGACAGCATGACCTCCAGATGGGACGGTCACAATGATCAGATTGTGTAGATTTCATGATAGTACATCCATGAGCTACAACCAGCATACACAGATCAGACGGCTAGTGGATGGTCACACACGCAGTTTGACCTATTTAGCGATGGGCCATCAGTGACAGGAGTTAGACTAGTACTAGAGTATTGGGCATAGATAGAAGGTTAGTGAGGAAGTATCTTTCAGAAGGATAGTGATTCCCTTGTGTTTCGCCAGCACGATTACGGTCTCACCTTAAGACATAGGATTGAGCCTTGCCTTGAGTATAGAAGTACCTTCATGGTACTGATTAGGGTTTACAGTGCATGTAGATGTTTGCAGACTGACCTTATAATGAGGATTTCACCCTAGCATGAGAGCGATGTAAACAGATACTTCAGACAGCACAGACCATGCTGACCAGACTGTGATATCAATGTATGCTCATCTTCATTAATAGCCTTTCTTGAGTGTCTACCACAGCGGTAGTAGTCATGTGAGTCAAGATTAGTACTACAAATCGATACGGGATGGCAGGTCACACCACTGAAGAGCGGACAAGACACGTGTTAAACCTCACTATAAGTCCCCATAGACTTGAGGGGAGACAGTGGTTCTTTGGGTCATTTGAACCCCGCCCGTTGAGAAGTGCATGACTAGTACGATATCAAGAAACACGTGCCTACTATTAGCTGATTGAACTAGAGCCACTTAGGAGCCGTTTTTGAGATTCGTTATTGATTGACTGTTTCACAGCTTGATCACCTGTGGCATAGTAAATCATGGTGACCTTAGAGACAAGTCCATTGACCTACCGATATTTTGGCCACCTAGTATGCTACAGAGGATTTCATCTCCCCTTCCATTTGCATGATACCCTGACCTGACTACAGATCAGAGTGACATACCTTTGTAGCAGATTTTTCTTAGCTTAGTGGAGTTCCCCCATTTACCCGGCGTCAGATACCACATGTGAGGATGAGATGTCACCTATCAAGAGTTCTTGAGCAGTGTGACTAGATTTCCACAAGATTTAGTTTTCTTTCCTATAACCCAGAGATGTGAGACAGAGTAGAGCTTCCACTTGAGGATTTCCACTCACCCCTTTGTATATGTCAGTTCTACTATCAGTTTACCCAGATGATTGAAATGAGTATACATTGCCTAGAGTATATCCCATAGACTAGATGCAGACACTACAACCCCATGGACGAGTATGTTATCATACTCCTTGAGACATGCTGTGTATGTACAGATGTTCTCGCCTCCTTTCAGTAGTAGTTAGTGGTAGTATAGATAGCCACCAGAGCCATAGTATATAGTAGAGTCATAGCAGCTACCTTGTTCTCTTATAGAACAGATTGAGATATTTGACTCAGGACCGAGTCAACTAGGACCCAGTGAGCGGTCCAATTCCTTATATAGGGACACCTGAGAGTTGGATCTAGATTGGCGACAATGAGCCATGCAGCTCATTAGTTTATACACTTGACCAAGCAAGAGACTCATAGCACACTTTAGGTTGGTTGTAGGACTTAGGAATAGAGTTTCTTGAGATTACATGTAGGTGACTTTTCACACATGAGGATTAGAGGGACATGGGTAGTTGCAAGCAGGTAGGTCTTACCCTTGATGTAGTTTTCCCAAACATAGCTCAGATTAGAACCTTGCAATACTCTAGAGTTGTAAAACCCGTGACTCGAGTCAGGGTTTTACGTTACCGAACCAGTCGGTTCAACCGTTGGTTCGAGTCGAGTCAGTTTCATGAACTGCATACTGAGTCGAGGCCAGCCGTAAGTTATAAGCTGTGAGAGTCAGGTGTACCTGAATATATTATGATAACATCGAGAAGATGGTGAGAAATGAGTTATCAGAATATATGAAAGTATGCAGTTGTAACGACCCGCCATTTTTCATGATAATATTGTGGGCCTAACTGGCTAGGTGTTACTCAAAATTAAAGCAATTATGTCACAAGCAATTATGTCAAACATTATTAGAAATCATAACTTATAATAAAATCCCACAGTCTTGGACCGTTTCCCAGCAGCCACACTTATTCCTCAATTAAATAACAAAAAGGAGTCCTCATATTACTTTGCTCCATGCTCTAGTTGTCAATCATCTAATCTCGGATCTGCACACCTGCGGAGGCAATTCCGCGTTAGTGATTACAACACTAAGTAGTATAATAGATAAAACAAACAAGTACATTCCACCATTTTCATATATTTATTTTAATATGCGGTGGAGCGATTCCGCTATACTCCAAAACAATGCGGAGGAGGTGTCCGCTGTGATCCGCACACCCCGGCCGTAGCCTTTTTATGGGGAGGCTACCACTACCGTCTCCAGTGCCAGTGCCTCGCACACCCCGGCCGTAGCCTTTTTGTGGGGTAGCTATCACTGCACTCGGGTGATTGCTATGCCCCGTTTGTGGGAAGCTCTCACTACCAATTCTAGTGCCAGTGCCTCGCACACCCCGGCCGTAGCCTTTTTATGGGGAGGCTATCACTGCACTCCAGTGCCAATGCCTTGCACACCCCGGCCGTAGCCTTTTTGTGGGGCGGCTATCACTGCACTCAGGTGATCGCTATGCCCCGTTTGTGGGGAAGCTCTCACTGCCAACTCTAGTGCCAGTGCCTCACACACCCCGGCCGTAGCCTTTTTATGGGGCGGCTATCACTGCACTCAGTGCCAGTGCCTCACACACCCCGGCCGTAGCCTTTTTATGGGGCGGCAATCACTGCACTCTAGTGCGATGGAGGAATCGCTGTGCCTCACTCACCCCGGCCGTAGCCTTTTTATGGGGCGGCTATCACTACTCCAAAACAATATCGATGCATCACAAGATTCACACACATAACACGACCCAGTGTCGGACTGAGTCAATTCTTTAACCCCGGTTGCACTTCGTGCATGGTGGTCGAATCTGGGCTCAGGCCGACCTAGGCTACCAACAAGGAAAATACGATGTTCTACCTATTATACGTACCTGACTTGCGGGTTCGTCCGACTGTAATCCGCTAACCCTAATATGAACGGGGCATAAAATTATACATTAGTATAATTTTACTCGCGTCGAAAATGCATGCAACTAAATATTTAATATATGCCACATTAATTAATTTATTTAATTCGATAAGGTTCAACACTTCTTTATTTAATTAATTATGCTATCGCGTAATTTCTACGCGATTATCTTTTATTGATCCATTATTTTACTTTACGAATTTATTATAAGAATAATCGTTTTATTTATCAAATATAACTTTTATATGATAAAGGTGAAGTCTCTATTAAATATTCCTCATAACCCTTCAATTTAAGTTAATTGCTTTTAATCAGCCGATTAATTAATTACCGTTTATCGTGATCGAAATTTATTAATTTCATGTAATAATTTATAAATTTATTATTTTGACCACTTAACTCATATTCCTTTAAATTAATTATTTCAATGATTTTAACACGAGTTGGTATTATTATTATGATTTTTAACTCAACCCATATCGAGTCAACCCGAAATTACAAAACTGCCATTCTTCTTCTTCTTCTTCTTCTTCTTCTTCCCGTCACCATTCTTCTCTTCACCCAAAACCAGCACCAAGCTCTTCTCTTTCGACCAAAATCTAGATCCTATCCTTCACCCATTGTCTCCCTTTCCTAGCAACCAAATTAGCAGCAACAATCAAAGGGCGACTGCACCACCACAGCGACGAACCAGCAGCCATGGCGACCTCGACCTGCTGCTATGGCGACTCAGACGTGGCCAGCAGCACCGCCCCACGCGTCCCCTTCTTCCCGCACAACAACCCAACGCCCAGAAGAAGAGAAACACTACCCTACAACGTGGTATATGCAACTGGTCGTGACACACACGCCATGGTGCTGTTGCTGCAATTCAGCAGGACGTGCTACCATCCTTGGCAATTTCAGCAGGACGTGCTACCATTCTTGGCTGTAAATTCTATGAAATCTCACCTTTAATTACTACAACATGAGTAAGGACGTTGATGCAGCAACTGATTAGCAAAAGATTATGACTTGTTGCTGTAATTAATCACAAACACACAAGAATTGCTGCACGGCAGCAACTTATGTTCGTGGGTGAATTCCTGGTTCTAATCCAGTTACATCCTCCCTTTTTCTTGTTGATTTCAGGTCTTAGTTTCCATGATTATCTTGTATTATAATCTTTGATCATATGTATGCATGCAAACTAAGAAGAATAGAGGAAGAAACTTACCAAAACAATGGGGAAGCCGGCGTTTGTCCAAGGAGCTTATGTGCATGACGCCCCCTCCTTCTCCTTATAAAATGAAAGAAGGCCTAGGGTTTATGAAAACACACTTCGTTGCCGGGTAAATGGGTAAGTGATACGGTTCACTTTACTAGTTTAAACGGTTAAATGGTATGGTTTACTTAACCGGGTAAAAATACTTAACCGGTTAACTAATACTTTCCACTTGACCGGGTAATTGATAATTAACCGGGTAGCGGGTAAATAATTTAAATAAATTCATGGATACCAACGTTCGATCCCACCGCGTCGAATTATATACATATATATATATATATATATTTATTTATTTATTTTTTTCTGGGTCTTTACAAAAACAATGCGGAGGAGGTGTCCGCTGTGATCCGCACACCCCGGCCGTAGCCTTTTTATGGGGAGGCTACCACTACTGTCTCCAGTGCCAGTGCCTCGCACACCCCGGCCGTAGCCTTTTTGTGGGGTAGCTATCACTGCACTCGGGTGATTGCTATGCCCCGTTTGTGGGGAAGCTCTCACTACCAATTCTAGTGCCAGTGCCTCGCACACCCCGGCCGTAGCCTTTTTATGGGGAGGCTATCACTGCACTCCAGTGCCAATGCCTTGCACACCCCAGCCGGAGCCTTTTTGTGGGGCGGCAATCACTGCACTCTAGGTGACGCATGGAGGAATCTGTCTAGTGCACTCACTCACCCCGGTCGTAGCCTTTTTATGGGGCGGCTATCACTACTCCAAAACAATATCGATGCATTACAAGATTCACACACATAACACGACCCAGTGTCGGACTGAGTTAATTCTTTAACCCCGGTTGCACTTCGTGCATGGTGGTCGAATCTGGGCTCAGGCCGACCTAGGCTACCAACAAGGAAAATACGATGTTCTACCTATTATACGTACCTGACTTGCGGGTTCGTCCGACTGTAATCCGCTAACCCTAATATGAACGGGGCATAAAATTATACATTAGTATAATTTTACTCGCGTCGAAAATGCATGCAACTAAATATTTAATATATGCCACATTAATTAATTTATTTAATTCGATAAGGTTCAACACTTCTTTATTTAATTAATTATGCTATCGCGTAATTTCTACGCGATTATCTTTTATTGATCCATTATTTTACTTTACGAATTTATTATAAGAATAATCGTTTTATTTATCAAATATAACTTTTATATGATAAAGGTGAAGTCTCTATTAAATATTCCTCATAACCCTTCAATTTAAGTTAATTGCTTTTAATCAGCCGATTAATTAATTACCGTTTATCGTGATCGAAATTTATTAATTTCATGTAATAATTTATAAATTTATTATTTTGACCACTTAACTCATATTCCTTTAAATTAATTATTTCAATGATTTTAACACGAGTTGGTATTATTATTATGATTTTTAACTCAACCCATATCGAGTCAACCCGAAATTACAAAACTGCCATTCTTCTTCTTCTTCTTCTTCTTCTTCTTCCCGTCACCATTCTTCTCTTCACCCAAAACCAGCACCAAGCTCTTCTCTTTCGACCAAAATCTAGATCCTATCCTTCACCCATTGTCTCCCTTTCCTAGCAACCAAATTAGCAGCAACAATCAAAGGGCGACTGCACCACCACAGCGACGAACCAGCAGCCATGGCGACCTCGACCTGCTGCTATGGCGACTCAGACGTGGCCAGCAGCACCGCCCCACGCGTCCCCTTCTTCCCGCACAACAACCCAACGCCCAGAAGAAGAGAAACACTACCCTACAACGTGGTATATGCAACTGGTCGTGACACAAACGCCATGGTGCTGTTGCTGCAATTCAGCAGGACGTGCTACCATCCTTGGCAATTTCAGCAGGACGTGCTACCATTCTTGGCTGTAAATTCTATGAAATCTCACCTTTAATTACTACAACATGAGTAAGGACGTTGATGCAGCAACTGATTAGCAAAAGATTATGACTTGTTGCTGTAATTAATCACAAACACACAAGAATTGCTGCACGGCAGCAACTTATGTTCGTGGGT
>JAURVB010012332.1:0-17877 GCA_033002965.1 Piper betle
GGATGGTGGGGGAAACGTCGGCAACGGCGAGGGGGTGCTCGTCAGGGTCACACCGGCGGCGGAGCGGCCCGGACGGCGGCAGAATCCGGCCCGAAGTGGCGGCGGCCGAGGTGGTTTCGTGGGGCGATTCTGGCGTCGTGGCGGCGAGACGGTGGCCGGGGTGGGTCGTGGCGGCACGACGACGGCACGACGGGGCGGGGCGGCGTCGATCGGCAGCAGCACGGCGTCGGCGGCGGCGGCGGCGGCAGCGACGAGCACGAGGGGAGGCGGGGGTTTGGGTGAAAAAGGTCGGGAGGGTGAAAAAAATGCTGTAGTGGCAGTTTCATAATTAAGTATTGACTCGATTCCTACTCGAGTCAAAATAATAACTAGTTCGTAATAAATTCTAAAAAAATCTAGAAAAATATGGAAAAATCACATAAAATAAAACAAACACAACAACATCCAAATGGCATGCTCTATAACTAATAACCCACCCGAATATAATCCAACGCGTCCTAACGCGTTATTCGGCCTAAAACTATTTCTTTGATCAAACATATAAAAAGAAAAAAATACTGCATACTTTCATATATTCTGATAACTCATTTCTCACCATCTTTTCGACGTTATCATCATATATTCAGGTACACTTGACTCTCATCGCTCATAACTCACGGCCGGTCTCGACTCAGCACGCGGTTCATGAAACTGACTCGACTCAAACCAACAGTCGAACCGACTGGTTCGGTAATGTAAAACCCTGACTCGAATCACGGGTTTTACACTTCTGCCCCACCCCCGTTGGTGGCGAGGTTTGTGTCCACAGCGCCGTCAGCCGGCCACCCGCCGAGACAAGGTTACGAGGGCGGAGGTGAGGTCAGAAGCCCGGTCGGACATGAGGTCAGAGGGGAAGAAGCGTGGCGGCAGAAGGCGGAAGCGCAGCCGCAGAGGGCGGGAGACGACGTAAGTTTAGGTTTTTAAAATCAAAATTCTAATTTTACCATGTTTAAATAATTTAATAAATATCATACCGAGGGTATTTTAATCATTTACCCAAAAACCGATTCTTTCCGATTTACCCCGATTCCGAATCGGATTTAAATCGGTCAGAATCGAAGTAAATCGGCCGAGTTAGACGCCGATTTGGCCCCAAAATCGGATCGGCACGCTACGGATCCAATTTAAATTGGCCGATTCCACTTGGAATCGGCCGATTTGTGCAACAATAAATATAACACGGAGAACTCACGTCTCTATGAACATTAAATACATCACACCTCTCGCGGTTTTTTAAAATAAAATAGAAGCGGTACAAATGTTGGCATGTGTTATGCTACTAAAAAGAAAGCTAATGATGTTCCTAATAATAAAATGAATAATTTCAATGATTTTGAAGAAATAATTAAAAATTATAATTAGTTTTCTATAACATATAATTGAAATTAATAAATGGTCACATCACATTTTATATCATAAATAAAAGACATAATAATAAATTTTCTTATCATAGTTTTGATAAAACTTAAAAACAATTTTCTTAAATATTTTTTTGAAGAATTATCTTTCTATTTTTTTAAAAAAGTTAGATTATTTATCAAACTGGGGACTAACATAACCCACTAACGATACCCATTTGAATCGGAATTCACAAATTAAAACCCAAACCTCTCGTTCCTACTTCCTATGCCTCACAGTTCACAAACCATTTTCTACACTAGTCTAGAATTTTAACTGGTAAAACAGAGTAAAACTGCTAGAAGGCAAACTCTCTCACCAAAAAACATTGTAATCAGTCAGAATTCTTGCATACTAGAAATCTACAATAAATTAATGAACGATACACGGAAGAATAATCTTTACAAAGCTAGTTCACATTCCACACACCGCAAGTAGACAACAGTTTACTTGGAACTTCTTGTATCATTTTCCCCTTCATTTACATAAACTATCCAGCAGTCCATCAAATGTATAATGCTTCATGAGTGCATTTCTAGGACTTACCACGGCGATCAGATATGATTATGAAACACCATATTGACATAAGGAGAAAAATTATAGTTGAACTAGCATGATCTGCTAAAGAAGCTTAAACTTGCCATTTTGCAGGCCTCGGGCATGTTACCATAATAAGACAGTTGAGCTTCACGTTAAAGCCCAGACGTGGCAGATCTCATAAACAGTTACCCAAAAACAAGTTAGGAAACTAGCATCAATAACAATATAAAGTTCGGATAACACCAACATTTTGGCATAGATATACTCTAAAAAGTAGAGATTGGCTATTTCAGAAGAGATAAATATAGTGTTATTAAGAGCCAAAATCATCTTTTCCTTAATGGCCTTATCCTGCCTTCGTAGCTAACAATTCTATTTATTCTTAGAGGGAAACCTCAAAGGAAACCACACCCACAGTCCGCAAGCATATTCTGCAACTTATGAAACCGAATAAGCCATGTCAAGATACTGTTAGAGTTCGTCTTAATATAACACCAGTATCACTCCGAGGAGCACACCACAAGACTACACAAAAATATCTGTCATTTAGGTTTGCAATTAATACCTCCCAAACCAATCAATGGGCACAATACCATGAGTCTTCACAATATCAAGTTATTAACAGTCAACCGCCAACCCAGATATCTTCATGCCAATGATGCAAACTTGCAATTAAAGCAAAGTGCTACATGATCAAACATGGCTTGCTGGAGTCTATGTATTAGATGCAAACACAGAAAAAATGTATAATATGGAGTAACCACTATGACATACCAAAGCTTCCAGGCCTCTAACCTCATATTAAAAGATTATGCATTAAGGATAGTTTACAAGCAACATCATTTGTGATCATAAGAAACAAACTTTGCAGTGAAGAAAGACATTATAGGAACATGAATAATATAGAAATTGAAAGTAAAACAATTATTAAAATTCTGGTTCAGCATTATTAGAAAATCACGTACCATGGGTATGAAGCATTATTCTACCAAATTCATTTTTCTTTGCCAGAGCTCAAACAAGGGCTCATTTTGCATTATACCCTGTTCTGAAAAAGGAAGTTAACCTGGAACTGGAAAGGCTAAATTTTGATATAGCCAAGAAGAAGTGCATCACAAGTAATGATCTCACAGAAACCCACAAGAGCACCTGAAAAGAGTCAAAAAGTTCTTTTTTTCTGACTGAAAAATGCGGGCTGTAGATGGCATAGTTGTCTGCCAACTTGTAGATGGCTGAGTATCACTTGTTGATCTCACTGTTCCCTAGATACTGGCTTACACATAACAAACACAGCTCAATATTCGGAAGCATATTTCTCTTCCTCGTCATCATCTTCTTCATCTTCAGAATCATCATTGATAGCAGGCCGCCCATTAAGATCAACATTGACACCATTTGTCTGCCTCACAAATTGCCCACGAACTCGAGGCCTCCTTTCAGCTAGCCGCTTTCTGTTGACATAACGGATCTTTTTATCAAAACATCTGTCTTTCTTTTTTGTCTAAATTTCATTAGTGCTGCTTCTCTTCTTTCAATTCGAACTGTTTTCACATCAGACGATGTATTTGCAACAGCCGGCGGCCATATCTGAGGATTTGAGGCTACCTGCCCAGGTTGTCCAGCTGCAGGGACAGGCGGATAATATGCAAATGAGCCCATCATATGCATATGTCCGTGAGGGTATTGAGGATGAATAGAGCCACCATAATGAGGCATGAGAGAGGAAGAGGAATGCTTCGCCACTCCATCAAAACTGGCTTGATAACAGTGAGCAGTTGATTGCACAATGCCATGATTCATAGGTTGAGGAAAATAAAAAGGCATATTAAAATGGAAGGGCGGAACACCTGACTTGTCAACTTGATTCATCTCACCGCTCGTGTGCAAATGCATACTTGCTGTCCATTGGTCATTGGATAAGTTACATCCATGTTGGAATTTGGTTGGCCTGGATACAGAAGTCACCTTCTTAGAAGTCTGAACTTCAGCAACATTCTTATCATTCAATAGATTGTTTTGATAAGTACAGTTGTGATTATAGGCTTGCCGTCCATCGTGTATTTCAAGGTCTTGCACTTGTTCGGACACAACTTGATTTTTGTCATTGTCTAAGTCTAATGACAACTCAATATTAGCATCAACGGAGGTCAACCTGGGACCATTACCACTCACAGGCATCTTTGACTTCACATAACTAAAGAAAGCAGAGTTCTCGCCCACTTTCAACTCACTTTTTCTTGGGAAAGAGGATATATTGCCTAAGGAGACATCTGCCATTTTCATCAAATGATATGATCAAAAGAACAATTTCAGAAATATGCAAATATGTACACGAGCCTAATAAGAGAACAGTATCTAGTAGTACACATTAATTTCTCTCACAAATCACCTGCTTGGTCATCAGCAACATTCGAATGATTTCGGGATATATTCATTATTGTTATCTCCACAGTGGCAGACTCCTTTGACTGCTTAAAATTGGTAAAAGACTAGTCATTTAGTAGTTAAAATAAAAAATAAAAAGTGATGCTTGATGGCAAAAATATGAAAAATAAACTATTTACAGGGCAGGATTAGGAATAATGTCAATGAGATATATAGTTCATAGAAAAAATTATCACAAGTGAAAATACGCAGTCAAAATTATGATTAAAATAATGCATCGGATTGGCCATTAGTATACACAAGATTAGCCTCATGATCAGCCAACTCTCTGCGCAATCTCATAGCTTGGAAGATAGCGAAAATAAAAACACCTTTCACAGAATATCTGATTTCCGGCTAAATATGGGCAGAGATTCCAATGAGAAAGTAATAAGCGTTCAAGTGAAGAACTCAGAATACAATCTACTAAATTTAAGGACGTGACTTCAGCTCAACATTGAATGATACTTAAACAGCAAGGAATTTGGCAATGCAAGAGGATCTGCTTTGTCTTGATTCCATGCATAAACAGTTGTTGCACACACAAAGCAAAGTGCTAGCTTCGCAAGATGCACCATAAAATAACCTCACTTGAATGTGTCAACAAAATGAAAACAATGTGTTCATCATGCATGGTGGAAAAAAATAAAATAGAGTTCAATCATTAGGGATTGTTCTAAAAATATTTTGTGGATGCA
Organism: Piper betle; assembly: GCA_033002965.1. Taxonomy (NCBI): domain Eukaryota; kingdom Viridiplantae; phylum Streptophyta; class Magnoliopsida; order Piperales; family Piperaceae; genus Piper; species Piper betle. Next base: position 5,100 of record JAURVB010012332.1, read on the forward strand.
GTAATATGCACTTACCATGTACTCTGGTTGATTTGAAACACTTGTTTCTGGAAATGTATTTTTCCTAGACTTATCATCTGTGTCATCTGACAAAAATGTGGTGCTGTTTGTGTTAGCATCACTAGGGTCAGAGGCCACTAAATCAAAGTCATAATTTAAGATGTTCTTCTCAGCTAATCCTAGCTGCAAACAGAATAAGAATGGGTAAATGGCAAAGTCCTCCCTCACGTAAAACTTCACAAAAAGAGTTATATAAGATAAGCCAAACAGCTTGGAGATTATGGTACCATATGCCTCCGTCTCCACATATGTGTCCACAAGTTCAAGAGCTCATTTGTTCTTAAAGGCTTGACAAGATAATCAGCAGCTCCGAGTCTCAAGCATTTGACAACGACTGAAACCTCATCCTGGGTTGACATCACTGGTACAAATAAAAGATAGGGAATTATTACGCTTGTATACTGAAATGAATAGCACCTTATGATATGCATAGCAAAATGGCTATCTATAATTGTAACCAGAAACTTGACCTGCATGTTTGTAACTGTTTGTGAAGATCATATAATAGAGTTGTGTGTTAATAGCCATTCTAGTACAAACACATCATCCTTATCAATTTCTCCATTTTGTTTGATCTTAAATCATGCTTGCACTCAAACAATAGAATTCTGTTTGATCCTAATTTTGCGTCCATCAGAGCACAATATATTGGTAGCAATACCTACCTACAATTTAGCTCACTGAAGAAAAGGTAGATCAAACAATATAACAGTCATCACATACTGATGATAGGAATCCGATGCAATTCCTTATTTCGTGTAACGTATTTCAACATTTTCCATCCTTTTGATATTGGAAGATCCACCTCAGCAAGTATTATGTCAATTACAGATCCCTCTGCATTAAGAGCATCAATCACCTGTCTGGCAGTCCTCACTGAAGTTACTGCATGAGAAATGATGTCAGCATAAAACAAAGATTTTGAACTAACAACCTAAATTTACACAATGAAGGAGAATATAAAGAAACAACTCTCTTAAAACAAAAATTGACTTTGATTTTGTTTAAGGCTCTAGAGTGCATCCTAGCATAATTTTAAAGGAAGCATCATATAAAATTTAGATGGCTAACCACTTTTCCCAAAAGCTCCGGCTATTAAGAAAGGGAACCACTAAATATTTATTTGAACATTCTCCCTCACGTGTAAACAAACATTTTAAGGCTTAGTACACGGACAAACACGAGGCAAATGGTCCATTTGACACAACATGGGGCAAACTAAAATTTCTATAAACATATATCACCAACGGGAACCCCCGACCTTTGCCTTTGAAACCATGTAAACTTTAAATAGTCTAATCACTTATCCCAAAAGCTTGAGCTATTAGGAAAGGAAACTACTAAATATTTACTTTAACACATCACATGGTATATACAATGTTTATGGATAAATGCAAGTCTTTAAAGCCAGTTCCCAAAACTATGCCAAAGGGTGAAACGAGGAACTCACTAACAAAAATATTTATCATAGTAGTAAAGATATGAGAATTGGATTCTTTAGGCAGAGAAAGTGAAGTAAAAAAAAATGATTGAACTAATGAATCATGGAGCAATAAATCCAATTCTTCAGCAAAACTAAATTATCTTAACCACAACACTCAATGGACTAGTCCTGCATGCACAAAGAAGCTGTTGAAAAATAAACTCATGCAGGGTAGTGGGCACCAATATAGATTGCTAATTCGCTTTCATGGAGCTAAAATCAAACTGTTAGGCACAAGTTCAGGCTCTGTCAGTCAGGTAAATCATTGACTTCTTAAATACTTTGGCAATAGACTAAAGTTAATTAATGGGTAAAGGCTGTTTCGGATTTCATTTGTGATAATATAAAGAGAAGATCATAATAGGGAAGACAGTTCCCAGGCATTAAATTGACACCATGATGGTGCAGAAGAGTAAGCAGTAGCTAAAGAAGCAAATCTAAGCATTGGACAGTTCACCTTGATAAGAGCACTTGCAGAGGAGTCTACTGACTTCTTGTGAGCTCTTTTCATTATTATCACACAGCAAAATTCTCACCTTGCTCCGATCAAGGATGTGGTTGTTCCCACCATCTTTCATAAAAGGACTACCATTTCCATCATAAGCCATAACTTTACCAACGCACACTTCAGATATCACTTATCAAATATTACAAAGCCATAGAACACTGGAAAAAATGTTCGCCAACTCTTTTTATACAACCTCAATGAATAACACGATGGAGCTATCTCCCACACCTTTGCAGTCTAAGTTCACTGAACAAACATTCACAAAATCTGGAGTTCTGTATACACATTAGCTTCATATACAGCATCCTTGAGAAGCAATGGAAGCTTCTGAATAAAGAACAGCACCTTCACTTCAGAGTTTGATTAAGCTAATCTTGAATAATTTAATCTGTACCTGAATAATTGCACGCCAAAGAAAATCAGATAATCCTTTAAGTCAAACCCCATAAAAAAGACAGCATGCAGGCAAACCATTAAAGTGATTCTGAACGTGAATTCAAACTGAATGAACCATATTCCCTTTATAAAGTAACAATAAAGGTTACAGAGCTAAACGTGTTATATGTTACATGAATGAATTCATATCTCAATTTAATGATAATTAAAGTTTGTGGATACAAGACAACTGAACAAATGAGATCAAGTTAGCATCCGCTGTACGCATTAGTTGTAGAAAAATCTATACAGATAGAGGAAAATTTAAAGTTTTCTCATTAATTTGCACATAAGGCCGAAACCCAAGTTCAAACCCCAAATTACTTGCGCCAATTTCTTTCCAGCATGAATAAAGCCTACAAGTGATAAAAAGAAGAAAAATCCATCCCTAAACGAAATTCATCCGCTTATATTCAACCGAGAACCCAAGTTTCAATCTTTATTTCCTTTTGCAATAAATCTCCAACAATTCAACACTATGAATCAAGGATGAGAAGCTTTAATATTTAACAAAACGTAATTAAATCTCTTCAATTCCAGCCCTCCCTGATCAAAGTTCCTTTTTTTTTAACAAGAAAAAAAAGAATGAAGAAATCACACCTCTAGAATAAAGAAACCGCCTCTAATCTCAGACAAGCATCCCCCAAAAATAAAAAATTCCCTCATTCCTCTACTGAATCAGCTAAACGCAAACAAAACCAGACACCTATGCAAACAATTTTTGTGTAAAAAATACAAAAAAAACCACAGAACTCCAGAAATCACCGTGAGATACACCAAATCGAATGGTAGCGTCGTAGACCCACATCAGGCGGAGCAAATGGGGGGGGGTGAGGAAGGCCAGTGACAGAGGTTTGCCGGCAATAAAAAATGGGCGCTTTTTGTGCCCGTTTGGTGGCTAAGATATTTTCCTATTGGCTCTCCGCTGTGGGCCCCGCAAAACTTATCTTTCTCTCTTCCTCTCACATGTACCGCTGAGCAGCCAATCGGAGGCGTCCACGTTTCCCACGTCCTTGAGGCGGAGTGGTCGGAGCCATTTTGGCATGCTTTTGTAGGCTAAATTGGGTTAAAGAGTGGAGTGGTAGGGACACGGGGTTATTTTGGTCATTTAATGGGGTGGGCCGACAGAGATTGAGGGGGGGACTGTTTCCAGATGCGGGGGGGCGTGGCCACTTGTTCGCCAATCCATCCACGTCAGCCGCAGACTTCCGACACCGACGAAGTAATACAGCTGAGTGTGGGAACTGCGGGGCTTCGTCTCATGCGTGGACCAACTCATTTGTTTATCCCAGAGAGTTTTTTTTTAATAAAATGTTTTTTTATAAATACAAATGTGGATAAAGTCCAAAAAACGAGATCAAGTCATCTTTTTTAAAATAATTAATTGAAATTAAAAACATATACATAATTTATTTTTGCTGATAAATTAGATTTAATCACTCTAATAAGTATTAGATGTGAGTTTAATTTTATGGGTCTTATTTTATATATAATTTTAAATATATGCTAATAAATAAATAAATAAAAATTTTAAATATCGTATCAAATTAAGTTCTTTGGGTTTTAAATTATAAATGAATTTTTTTGTTAGATATTAAAAAATTTTGGCATCAATATATTTAATTAAATGCCAATTAAAAATATTAATTTTGAATATCTAGATTTTGGGAAAAAATCATATTGTATAAATAAATAGGCACAAACATGAACATGTTTACTTGTGTTTGGGTCTAATAACCCGTATGCACTTCTTTTCCAATCCTTGATGACTTAGCCCTTATAATTTCACAGGACAGGGAGAAGATAAGAAGAAATAAAGATAAGAAGTTAAGAAGGTTTGATTTGAAGCCTTGAATTGTAGAACTGAGAAATTTCCTTGGACTTCTATAAACATCCAAACAGTGCAGGAGAAGGGGGACTTGTTGCATTGAAGACAATTAAAGAAGAAAATAAGGAGGAAAAGGAAAAAGGAAGGGAAAGAGCCCACCAGAGATTTATCTCCGGCTACCCCAAAGCCCACTGAATTAGAGTTTGAAGTGCCTTCGATACAACTCAACTGAAAAACTCGTCATTGTAAAAAAGCTTCGAGAAGTGGCTGACCAGAGTTGTCAAGTGCCATCAAGTAGCCTTCTTTCTGGCCTCTGTTCGGTCGATTTAAGCCATCACTAGCCACACCACAACCCTCATTAGATCTTCGTCATAGCCAGGAATAGAAACGAATCAAGGTTCGTTGCCAAGGAAGCCCAACATCGCTGCTATCTTGTCGTGAAGCACCCAATCAGAGAAGAAAGGATTAGAAATAAAAAATGCATCGTCAAGTTTGACGCCACCGTCTAGCCAGCCTAGGCCATCACCAGCCACAACACCACTTCCACCAAGCTCTCCTCAACACCAAGAACAAATCCTAACCGAGATCCACCATATAAGAAGTCGTCATCGTCAAAAAAGTCATCCAAAAGAGGTCCACCAGAGTTGCATGATAGCAGCAAGTAGCCATCTTCTCGACCTTTATCCGGTCGACCTAGGCCATCTCTGCCCATGCCACTGCCTCCACATAGTCGACACCGTCACCAAATACAATATCAGGACAAATACCATAGAAGTACGCCTCCACTATTGCTGGGAATTGGCGACCAAATACGGCCAAAAAATAGTTCCATCGGAGCTTTCCACAGCCATCGTTGCCGCCGATGTTGACACCAACTGTAGGACCACTCCCAAGCCCCTCACCAATTAGAGATCAACCGTTTTGGGTAGTCTCCCCTCACCGAAGTCATTGAAATAGTCGTTGTTAGAGCCACCAAAGCCACCATTACACCAACAACCCAAGTAGGTCTATCGGGTCTGTTTAGTCAACTGAGTCCACTTACTCTGCCTGGCCCATGACCACTTTTTGTTGCCCGTGAATTGTAACCGTGATTGGATTACCTGAATCCCATTCATAACCCATTTGCTACCTGTCCTGGCTAATGGCACACAACATGCCATTTACCACCCAACCAACAATCAATATTATCTACTTGATGATGAAAATATTTCATTTTTTTTAATCATGTTTAGACTATGAACTACTTTTATGTAACATGCTTTTATATAACATGGTTCAAAACTAGTACCCTGTGTAAGTGTCAGCTGAATGATAGAAAACAGTTAGGATAGAAGAACACATGAAATTTAGGAAAAAAATATTTTGATGAGCTATTGTTGTGTTTGCTCTTTGGGGTCCTGTTGAGAATAGAATTGTAAATGACTCAATAACCAAGCCATTAATTAAGTTTATAAAGTAATTTCATAACCAAGTTTTTACCATTTTATTATTATTTAAACAATTAATATGGTCAAATTGCTTAAAATTATATCTCATAAACTAACTTTATATGTTATATAAAATATTTTTCATTTTCAGATTATAAATGTTTCAACCATTAAACTATGTTAATCTAATATTACAAACTATGAAATAAGTAAATAAATAATATAAATTAAGTAAATCCTGCAAATTGATGCATGGACATGGACAATTCAAAATTTCAAGATTAATGTTGAAGTAAAAAATGAGTTTTATAATTATACATTAAATAATTAAATTTTATTTAGTTAAATCGGTAAATCAGTAGAGTTTTCTACCGTAAGTATTTATATTTATAGTTAAATTATCGGGTTTTTAAATAGTTTTCTTATATGGTAAGAAGGTCTTCGCTATTTTTGTTTTATTTAATTCAGAATAGTTAATAAATAGGTAAATTGAACGACCATTTATAGCCCCAAATTTGAGATCATTTATTTGGGGATGCCTCTTATCTTGCTCTCTTTCGGAGTATCACTTCGGTCAAGCAAAAGCAAAGGCTAGTTGTGTATCTCACCTGATTTATTTGCTTGAGCTTTGGGTAGGAGAAGAAAGTAAGGAATTTGGTTGAGTAATGTGTATATATATGCCCATGGCTTTTGTCGGGTGACTTCGTCACTTCTTGTGGGATCATTACTTTTTGATGCGTCTGTTAGCTAGTGTACTATCTCTGTGCCCTTACTTGAGATCTTGTGTAGATAAATGAACTTTATTTTTTCTGCTTACGAGATGACACGTATTTCTGGAATGTTATATCTCTGAGTACACAAATGAAATTGGCTGCTGCTCCGTAATATGTTGTTGTTTTCTTTTTTTATCAGTGCATCTTTCTTTCTTTCTTCTTGGCTCTTTTTTGTTAGTGCCTATACCTAGCCTCGATTAATCGGGTCACATTCTATATGAGTTGGTAGGGAAGCTCATTAATTATAATATCTACTCTAATTAATAGAAGAAAGTTTAAAAATTGTACTCTAATGAGAAGTAAGAAATTTAATTATTTAAAATATAATATAAAAAAATGGAATTATTATAATATATATTCTCATTCAATATTAACTTATGTTTAAAATCAAAGTCTATTCTAAAATATTAGATTATTATAATTTATATAGTACAGGTTTATTTTTAAAAATAAAATCTATCCCTAATATATTTTTAGTGCGACATCTTGCATAATAGTATGATCAATTATATGATACATGATATATCAATGTATTTATCCCGGTAAAAAACACCTCAACACTACCCACCCTTTTTATCGTTTCTCGGGGAACTGTCATCTCTCCCTGGCAACATCTCCTCTTCTGTTCATCGTCAAGCATGCCTGGAGCATGGTCGGAGAGTGAACCATGGGCAGAGATTGACGTTCTTTTTATTCATCGTCGGTTGGTCGGGTCGCTGCTGCAATAATGGTGATAGGCAAGCTTGGACGACCTGACTGGTTTAGCAATATGAAGCAAACTAGAAGCCGTTCTGGTACGATCAAACCATGTGGTTGGCAATAATAAAAAATACAAATTATATTAAATTTCGTTTAGATATTGATAAAAGGATAACTAAATACAGGCCAATCAAATACAAAAAATAATAAATTTAAATCTTATAATTTATCTTCTTATTTAATTAAAATTAATATTTAAAGTCAAAATAAGTTAAAACCTATTTCTAAGATATAAAATTGTCAGAGTTTATATATAAAATTATTATATATATAAATTAATAAGTTTGTCCTCTCAAGTTTGTATCCACTTAATAAATTGTCATCTAGCTTCTTGCTTGGTAATTTCTAAGCCACTGGCTCCCCCTTCCTAACCAAGGAAACCTCCGTCTCGGTATACTGCATCCCTTAAGGTCTCTCCAATGGGCAAGGGACATCAATCTCTTAGCTGCATCCTTGCACTCCATCAAACCTGACAACACGAACCACTTAAGCCATACTTAACAGAGAAAAACATCATTTGTAAAAGAAAAATACAAGCACCAGGCATCGCTGCATCTTTTGGCCGCGTCATTATAATTTGTTCGGAATTGTAACTATAATCATGGGTTCATGGCCATCTTCAACAAGCATAATCATCCATAATGCCTTTCCGTGGTCATTATCGTAGTCAAACAATAACAAGCATGAGTTAATTAGTAGAAAATAAACCAACCCTGTGAAGGTCAACATGATAATAGAAGTGAGCAATGGGACGAGTTCTGAGCAAGAGAGAGAACCCGTGAAAAATACTGACGGCTAATTATGCAATATTTGTTTAGATATGCAACTATAACAAGTTCACCGGCTCCAAACTTGGCTCTGAGAACATAAATCTGTGCCTTTTGAAGTTGTTGGAGTTCAAGAACAAGGCTAGACGATGAAGAATTTGAAGCGCAGGTGACTCAAGACTGTTTTAGCAGGCTTCGTCAAACGAAAACTTAGATTGTGGAATGAATGGAAGGTTCGAAGTATTCGAAATATAAACGTCCAAATTAAGCTTCCAAAAAATATCCTAAACTTTACGTGGTAAAGCTATGATACACTTTCTTTCTCTCTTTGGCATTAGAGGGAACAAGCAGCACATAGACCCTGTAACATACAAACATTCCATTTTTTTAAAAAAAATGGAAAAAAATATCCAGGTCTTGTACTTACCTATGAACAGGACATTGTGGGTACAACTCTGCCACCTGCGTTGCAAAGTCCTTAAACTGGTAAATCCCATTGGTACTCAGGTACTGCACTGGTATGACTATTGTTAGAGGGAGGGTATAGAGTATGGGTAAAAGTGTAATTTCCAATTCTTGAATGAGGGAAAGGGGCGGGATAGCTATAAAACTGAAATGTGTAACAGAATTCGGTTATGACTTTTGAATTGAAATTTGAGAATTGTTGAGTGCTCCGCATCTTCAGGAAGAGTTCCTGGAAACCCTTGGAATCAGATGATCTTCATCTGATTCCAACCGCCATTGATTGGTTGCAGTGATCATTGTTGCAGGTTCTGGTCAGCAGGATGGCGCCGGCGAAGCAGAGCTCTAAACAGAGCAAGGGCAAGGAGCTGGTGATCGAGCTTGGGGAGGGAAATCATTCCAAATTGGTATCAGAGCAGGTCGAGGGAGGTATGTATTCTTCACCCCATCCTGATGAATTAGGCCAGATTAAGAGAACCCAAGAACAATTGACGAGAACCCAAGAGCAATTGATGGCTACTGTGTCCAATTTATCTACGAAATTCGATTTACTCTTGCAATCGAGAATGGATGGATTGGGAAATCGAGAGGGAATTGGGACAATTCTGGGAAGGGGTTCTGTAAATGGAGGGGAGGTCGACGAACCATTGCAGGGAACCCACCGTGAGCGTCAGCAAGAGGAGCAATTGATGTCGTCGGCCAGGAGGCGAATTCGGGATGATCAGGGGCAGGACACACCTCATCAAGAACAGCAGGAAGAGATTTTACCACAATGGGGAAAGAAGCAATTCGGATTGTTCAGAGGGGGAAGGGAACATGCTCGACAAAATGTCCAGGAGAATGCTGTCCAAGTTGCTCCAAATGAGGATTTGCTGAAAGGGTCCAAGATAAGTTTTCCAAAGTTTGATGGTACCAAGGATCCGATCTCCTGGTTTAGCCGAGCAGAAAAGTTTTTCAAGTTGCATCATATCAATGAAAGATTGCAAGTGGAATTGGCGAGCTTCCACTTAGAGGATGATGCCCAGGTGTGGTTCGATATGCTGCAAGAACACCAGGGGGTCCCCAGCTGGCCCGAACTGAAAGAAGCAATGAATCTTCAGTTCGGTCCATCAGAGTATGAAGACTTCTATGGCGACCTTACTCGGTTGATGCAGGAATCATCGGTACAAGAGTACACAGCTAAGTTCAACAGGCTGGCGACAAGAGCTGGCCACATGACCGAAAAGCAGAAAATCAGCAGCTACACTTGTGGCCTCAAACCCCAATTGAGAATGGAGGTGAAGGCAAGGAAACCCGACACTTTGTTGGATGCTCAAGGGTTAGCTAGGCATTTGGAGAACCATGTGAATCAGAGATCACTGACGTCAGGACGAGCAATAAGTAGGGCCTATCAATTTATAGCTGGTCCTTCAAACAAGGGAAGCAATCTCGGGCCTGGCAAAGGTGAAGTTGGTGGAGCAGCAGAATTACAGCCCAAGGAGTATACTAATGGAAGGAAATTCAGCATTAAACAACTACAAGAGAGAAAGGAGGCTGGATTGTGTTTCAGATGTGATGAGAAGTTCATACCTGGACACAAGTGCAAGAGGTTATTTGTCATCGATGTGGTAGATGACGGATCAGAGCAGGATGATAGTGACCAGGAAGGGGATTCACTCACTCCAGCGATTTCCTTGAATGCATTGACAGGTACCACCAATTCAAATACAATGAGATTGTTTGGAAGAGTGAATGGACAGCAAGTAACTATCCTGATCGATTCGGGGAGCTCCCACAACTTTGTGAATGCAAATCTGGTTCAGAAATTGAAATTGCCTAAGGAAACAAGTAAGGGACTTAAGGTGCAGATTGCTAGTGGGGAGAGGATGTGTTGTGGAGGAAAGTGTTCAGCTATCAAAGTAGACCTGCCGGGATATGCCACCATTTCAGATTTCTTCATACTCCAACTAGAAGAGATAGACATTGTTTTGGGAGTTCAGTGGTTGAAGACATTGGGACCAATACTATGGGACTTCGAATCTCTTACGATGGCTTTCAAGGATAAAGGACAGGCAGTGGAATTAAAAGGGCAGCTCACTCCTCCGAATCAATTATGTGACAAGAAGCATATTACACAATCTTTCAAGAAAAGAAAACAAGGGCTCTTGATGCAGTTGCAGGTGGTGGACAGCAAGGGTTCAAAGCCATACAATTCCACATTAACAGCCCAGCAGAGAGATATTTTGGACCAGCTGCTGCAAAGATTTGAGAGAGTGTTTGCTGTACCCAAGGGTTTACCACCTACAAGAGATCACGATCATCATGTGAATCTTAAAGAAGGAACCCTTCCGGTAGCCGTGAAACCATATAGGTACCCTTACTTCCAAAAAAATGAAATTGAGAGACAAATCAAGGATTTACTTGCGGAAGGAACAATTCAACCCACATCCAGTCCATATTCCGCTCCGGTGTTGTTAGTAAGAAAAAAGATGGAAGTTGGAGGATGTGTGTCGACTATAGGGCCCTCAACAAAGCAACTATCAAGGACAAGTTTCCTATTCCCAACATTGATGAACTCTTGGATGAATTACATGGCACTACTTATTTCTCTAAGCTGGACTTGAGGTCTGGATATCATCAAATAAGGATGCATGGGGCTGATGTTCACAAAACAGCTTTTCGCACTCATCATGGTCACTATGAATTTAAGGTCATGCCATTCGGGTTATCCAATGCCCCTTCTACCTTCCAATCATTGATGAACACGGTATTTGCTCCCTATCTCAAAAAATTTGTATTGGTTTTCTTTGATGATATTCTTATTTACAGCAAGGGATGGGATGAGCACATATACCATATTGAGTTGACGTTGGTAGAGTTGCTGAAACATGAGTTATATGCTAAGAAAGATAAATGTTCTTTTGGATTGCATCAAATTCAGTATTTGGGACATGTGATCTCGTCCGAAGGGGTTGGTGTGGACAGGGATAAAATAGAGGCTATTGTGAATTGGCCAACACCACGATCCATTAAGAGCATAAGAGCCTTTTTGGGATTAGCTGGATATTACAGAAAATTTATCAAGGGTTTTGGTCTTATAGCAGCTCCCTTGTCTGATTTACTAAAAAGGGATGCTTATCATTGGGACCAGCTAGCTGAGCAATCTTTCCATAATTTGAAGCAAGCTCTCGCCATGGCTCCTGTGTTGGTATTGCCAAACTTCGATATCCCATTTGTGGTGGAGTGTGATGCGAGTGGGATGGGGATAGGAGCTGTTTTGATGCAACAAGACCAGCCAATTGCGTACTACAGCAAAGGATTGAAAGGGAGGAATTTATTGTTGTCAACCTATGAAAAGGAGATGATGGCCTTAGTGCTAGCTGTTCAAAAGTGGCGACATTACCTATTGGGAAGAACATTTGTGGTCCGAACGGATCATTCCAGTCTCAAATTCTTATGGGATCAGCAAATTCATACAACTGCACAACAGAGATGGTTAGTGAAGTTGCTCGGATATGATTTTGTCATTGAATACAAACCAGGAAAGGAAAATAAGGTAGCTGATGCTTTATCCCGACAGCATGAGGGAGAGTTACAAGGAGACGTGGGCGATGTGACAAAGGAAACCAAACCCCTCTCGTGTACAGCACTTTCGGTGGTGGTGCCTAGTTGGTTGGAGGAGATCAAACAAGTCTATAACACCAATGATCACCTGTTGAAACTGAAGCAGCAATGTCTTGACAACAAGCTGTCCTCCAAGTGGGTGTTGAAAGATGACATCCTATTCTACAAACATAGGATCTACTTGTCGTCTCAAATGGATATCATTCCCATTATTCTGAAAGAGTTTCATGATGGTACTCATGAGGGGATTCAAAAAACCTTGAAAAGATTACGGGCAGTCTTCTTTTGGTCACGAATGTACAAGGACGTGGTAAACTATTTGCAGCAATGTGATGTTTGTCAACAATTTAAAAGTTCAACAGTAGCACCAGCTGGATTATTACAACCACTTCCTATTCCACAGCAAATCTGGACCTCCATTAGTATGGATTTTATTAGTGGATTGCCAAGAAGTAATGCAAAGGATGGAATATTCGTAGTGGTGGACAGACTCTCTAAATACAGCCATTTCATTCCCATTGCTCATCCATTTACAGCCCAAAAGATTGCTCAGTTGTTCTTTGAGGAAATCTTCAAATTGCATGGAATGCCAACATCCATAATTTGTGATCGAGATCCAACCTTCACGAGTTCCTTTTGGAATGAGTTATTCAAATTACAGGGGGTAGCATTC
>JAURVB010012333.1:0-36948 GCA_033002965.1 Piper betle
CAAACAACACAAAAAAATCATAATGATATGCTCTAGAACTATCAACCCACCCAAACTGCTCGTAACGCGTCCTAACGCGGTAAACGGCCTAAAACTAATTCTGCGATCCACTATATATAAAAATAAAAAAAATCACTGGCATACTCTCATATATTCTGATAACTCATTCTGTTCTGCTGTGTTCATGACGTTATCATCATATACTTGGGTACGCATGACCCTCATAGCTCATACACGTGACCGGCGTCGGCTCGGTACGCGTGTCCTGAAACTGACTCAACTCTAAAAATAATGGTCGACCCGACCAGTTCTGAATATAAAACCCTAACTCGAATCGTGGGTTTTACAGGGAGTGTCGCGGCTTGGGGGGCGATTCCTGTGTCTTGGCGGAGAGACAGTGGCTAGGGTGAGTCGTGGCGGCATGGCGGGGCAGGGAGGCATTGATCGGCGGCTGTGCGATGACGGCAACGAGCACAAGGCGGCAGTAGGGTTTGGGTGGGGAAGTGTCGGGAAAGGAGGTGAAATACTCCAATGGCAAAATTGTAAATAAGTATTAACTCGATTCCTACTCGAGTTAATTAATAATTATTTTATAATAAATCTTAAAAAAATCTAGAAAATATTAAAAATCCCATAAAATAATGCAAACTCAACATCCAAATGACATGCTCTATAACTAATAACCCACCTGAATATGATCCAACGCGTTATTCGACCTAAAACTATTTCTACGATCCAACATATAAAAAGAAAAATATTGTATACTTTCATATATTCTGATAACTCATTTCTCACCATCTTTTTGACGTTATCATAATATATTCAGGTACACCTGACCCTCATCGCTCATAACTCACGGCTGGCCTCAACTTAGCACGCTATTCATGAAACTGACTCGACTCGAACCAACGGTTGAACCGACTGGTTCAATAAAAGTAAAACTCTGACTCGAGTAACGGGTTTTACAACCTTTCCCTCATAAAAATTTTGTCCTCAAAATTTTAGATTAAGGAGGCTTCACTCTAGTAGCTATCTACTAAATGTGAAATCTAAAGTGAGACGCATGTGTACCATGTCACGTTTGTCGTATCCTCTAGTGCTTTAGCAATCGTGGTTGTGTCCATCCCCGCTGCCCATGGTGGTACCGAGTTGGACGGTCCTGCTGGTGGTGTTGTTTGCATTCGTCTTTGATCCAAGGCCTGCTGTTCTTGTCCTGTCATGATAGCTACAAGTCCTCTCTGTTGTTGACTCAGTGGCTGTCGGTCTCCGCCTCTCTGGCCTTGACCTTGACCCTGCTGACCTCTCTGCTGTGGTTGTTGCTGGGTAGCTGGGAGCGTCACCTGTTGGGTTTGGCCAGTTGGACAAGTTGTGGCTTTATCCCCTGGTTGACAGCAACTATAGCATATGTGTGTGCCTACTCTGCACTCTACAGCTCTATGTCCTCGCTGACCGCATCTGTAGCATGCATCTGTGCCTGCTCTGCGCTCACCTCCATGATGACGTTGGCAATTCTGACAGAAGGGTGATTAGTAGCCCTAAACTTGGGAATCCATAGCCCTCATGGCAATTGTTACGTCTGTTCGACGTCTCTGTTGTGCTCCTTGCTCTGGCTGATACGGTCTAAGGTGTTGCTGCCTCTTGTCAAATTCCGGCTAGGTCTAGCAGCTATAACTCGTTCTACCTCGCTTGAAGCTCTCACAACATCACCGAAAGTAGCAAACTTCCTATCCAAATAAGTCATCCTGATCTCGTGATGGAGGCCTTCATAAAAATGCTCTATCCTTTCTTCGGTGGACACCAAGTCTGGTGCAAATCTCTCAGAGCTCTAAACCCAGTCTCATATTGTACCACTGTCATGGGTCCCTGCCTCAGCGCCCGAAATTCCCATTTCTTCCTCTTCCTGACATTTGGCGGGAAATACTTTCCATCGAATTCCACCCTTAATTCCTCCCATGTGATGTCTTGGGGCTGATGATGGGCAAATACAGAATTCTGGACCGAACTCCACCATATCCTGTCTTCGTCTTGGAATGCTCCTGTGATGATGCGTACTCGGTGCTCCATGGGCATGCCATAGTGTCAAACACTCCTATAGCTAACGATATCCACAAGAATACCTCTTCTGTGTCCAACTTTCCAAAGAAAGGTCATCCACCATTCTTCACAAACTTTTCGTACTGCCACAATTCCAATTTCCTCGTATCCATTGATCTGTTCGATTCTTCTCCTTGCTCATACCGAGAAATTGTGGTCCCCGTACCTGCTAGTACACCGTCAAATCTTGCAGCTCCACTTCTACGTACAGTTTGCCTGCTACCTACTACTGCGGTTCCACTCATGTCCGGTCTCATCCCCGCCTGAAGTGGGGCAAATAGGGGGCTGTCATTGGAGTAGCCCTCTATTGCAACGGTGGAGGAGGAGGCGGCAGCAGGGTGTCTATGGAAACTGCTGGCTCTCCCCGTGCCTCATCACCCACTGTTGGTCTCTTCTCAGTTCTGGCCACAGAAAGAGCTATCTGTCTGAGCTCTCTCCTGAATTCCTCTTGGTCTTGCTGCATTTGTCTCCTAAATTCTTCCTGACTTTCCTGCATTTGTATCTGAGCTTCTGCCAACTTGGCGATCGCTGTATCTCTCTCTTGTCGACTACTTCTGGTGCGGTAACTGTCACGACCACTGTCTCGGTCCCGGCGATTATCTCGGTTACGGTGACCGTCTCGATGATGGCTCTAACCACGTCGGCTAGCAGAAACTAGCATCACTGACCTTTACTGGTGGCATGGCAGTCCTAAGTTGACTGGAGGCGGCGTCACTGTGAACATGGCTGGGACTGTCCTGTCCTAGCTATGTGGAGGCGATGGGGTCCTGATCTGCGTCTCGTGGGTCTGTATCACCATCCTGCTACAAATTCTTGACCTGATCTGTTCACCCTGTCACACCACCAACTCGTAAGAAATCATGCAACGCAAAAATATTAAGACACAAAAAAACCTGTCAGCACAGCGCTGGGTAGCTTCGACACATATGTAACATGTAACACACCTACCATCTTAATCAACCAAAGGTTAGCTCTGATATAATTATTGTAACACCCCGTTTTGGCTCACCCGTGAACCGACCCGGAAATGTCACCGGCGACCGAACCGTTCGCTAATCTACTGGGTTCGGTTAAGCCGACCCGGATCTGCCCTCGGCGTCTTAAGATGGGGATGCAACCATGAAATGCATGAATGGGAACAATTGGGTTCTAACGCGGTCCTACATGCATGCCATGACGTGCAAGCAAAACAAAACCATGCAACAAGCAAGAAATTTAAATAAAAATTCATTAATTTTTACGGAAAAACGGACAAAATCTCCCTAGAAGTGCAATAAGGGCCAACCTGTCCACGACAAGGGTATATAAATATTTTATCAAAATACGATAAAACATAACAATCTACCATGGCATTCAATCATTATCTCATTTGTTTTCACCTGAGCCGAGTCTGAACTCCAAGGCTCCCTACTCATTCACATTTATCCGTTCGTTTCATAACAAATAATTCATCCAAACAAACACATCAAAATTATCATTCACGTAGCAATAACACACCATCATTATACATTACACGCGGCAAGTACATGTGTGCGCGGTTCCGTGCTGCTCCTCCGCAGTCCCGATAGCTTTCATCCCTCGCATTTCTCACCTACATATATATAGAAAAACTGTCAGTAACGAGTGTTACCGGCCCAGAAAATAACTAATATCAATCTGGCATAGGAGAGCAAACTCTCCTGTTGAATCAAAACCATATACTTCCTCAAGAACTCTCATCAGGGCACATATGGGAGTCGTCGCCCTCGGGTCGACAACATCCCCTTTCTATATCATTCTCTTTCATTGGCCATTTCATCTATCTCTTCTGCGGCAATTCATTCTCATTCGTCTCAGCCCTCTACGTCCTCCGTATTGCTCTTGGCCCTGAGTACAGGGGCCGAGTACTCTCAGGCATGCGCCTTCAGTACCCTTTGAAACCACAAGTCTAGAAATGCGCTGCATTGCAGTACCCGTGAACCTCCACACTTCTCCGGGTTTGAGGAACTCAAAGGTGGAGTTGTCAGGATCCCTCAGAAATGAAACGGCCCGCACACCATTCTAGAGCCCACTATCGACTCACACGTGCCCGCTCGCATAGCACGGTAGTCGGATTTCCCTTATTCAATCTCTCACTGAAAATGCGAAAACTATACATATATATATAGGTCTAGGTTGGGATTTATACAATAGGCCCGAAGGCATCGTGAGCTGGATCTGAAGTTCGAAAACAAACTCGAGGGAACTCATCCTCGAGGGTTATTAATTCGAAAAACTATTGGCTAAATGGCCCGAGTTAAGTGGGATCTGATAAAATGCTACTTAACACGACCTGTATGTAATAAATCAAATACATAGTAGAATAGTGTAAAATAGAGAATGAGTCCTAAACGGACCTGGCAGAAGCTCCAATCGGGTCCTCGCGCCTAGGCGGCGAGCTCCTACTCCATACCTACACATCAAAACTAAATACTAACGCCCGCTCATGATGAAGTCATACATCCTATATCATGCACACATCCATCACGCATCAATCAACACACGTCAACTTATATCCTAGCAAGTCTACTTAGGCTAGTTTGCATTAGATCATGATTATTACTTAATTACCC
Organism: Piper betle; assembly: GCA_033002965.1. Taxonomy (NCBI): domain Eukaryota; kingdom Viridiplantae; phylum Streptophyta; class Magnoliopsida; order Piperales; family Piperaceae; genus Piper; species Piper betle. The sequence continues at coordinate 4,686 of JAURVB010012333.1, forward strand.
TAATTAATTTCTTAACTTCCATTTTTAACACCACTTAGTCAAACAAATTTCATATTTTATCCTTAATCAAATCTACATTTATATATATAATTATAACACGCAATCCTAGCATGCAATTCTAATGATCAATACTTTTAAATAATTAAGTTAAAATAAATTACACCTCGCGAGATTCGTGGCTCGAATTTGGCACCTTATGGCGTTCGAAGTGCGATAGGGTTGGATCGGAGGGATTCGACGGAAGATCAGGTGATTTCTGACAAATTTCAGTGAATCCGGTTTTCCGATGACTTCCGGCGGTTTTCTGGTGACTGTCCTGGCAGTTTTCCGGCGACTATGCCGGCGAGGCAATCAGGGTAAGGGTTAGCATCGGCTCGGCGAGCTTGTCCCAATGGTGGTGACGGCAAGGACGACCGCGGCGGCGATGATTGCCGGCAGTGGCATAGAGTTCTGTCGGGGCGGTCGGTCGCTCCGATCAGGCCCACGGCCAGCTTCGACGTCGGTGCTAGGTAAGGGGGAAATGTCAGGGAGGTCAAGGGGGTGGTCGTCCGGGTCACAGCGGCGGTGGTGCGGCCCGGACGATGGAGAATCGACAAGGGGAGTGTCGCGGCTTGGGGGCGATTCCTGTGTCTTGGCGAGAGACGGTGGCTAGGGTGAGTCGTGGCGGCATGGCGGGGCAGGGAGGCATTGATCGGCGGCTGTGCGATGTCGGCAACGAACACAAGGCGGCGGTAGGGTTTGGGTGGGGAAGTGTCGGGAAAGGAGGTGAAATACTCCAATGGCAAAATCGTAAATAAGTATTGACTCGATTCCTACTCGAGTTAATTAATAACTAGTTCGTAATAAATCCTAAAAAAATCTAAAAAATATGAAAAAATCCAATAAAATAAAACAAACACAACAACATTTAAATGACATGCTCTATAACTAATAACCCACCTGAATATGATCCAACGCGTTATTTGGCCTAAAACTATTTCTACGATCCAACATATAAAAAGAAAGATACTACATGCTTTGATATATTCTGATAACTCATTTCTCACGATCTTTTCAACGTTATCATCATATATTCAGGTACACCTGACTCTCATCGCTCATAACTCACGGCTGGCCTTGACTCAGCATGCAGTTCATGAAACTGACTTGACTCGAACCAACGGTTGAACGACTGGTTTGATAAGGTAAAATCTGACTCGAGTTACGGGTTTTACATTGGTGGCTAAAGGCTACGCTCAGAAGGAGGGAGTTGATTGTAATGAAGTATTTTCTCCAGTTGTAAAGCATTCCTCCATCAGAATTTTATTGGCTTTGGTGGCACAGTTGGATTTGGAATTAGTTCAGATGGATGTAAAAATTGCATTTTTACATGGAGACTTGGAAGAGGAAATCTATATGTCTCAGCCAGATGGATTCAAAGTTGCTCGAAAATAAAAGATGGTGTGCAAAGTGGACAAATCGCTATATGGATTGAAGCAATCTCCAAGGCAGTGGTACAAGCGATTTGACAAGTTCATAATAGGGCAGAAGTACTCGAGGAGCAAATATGATCACAGTGTGTACTTGCACAGGCTACAAGATGGATCTTATATATATCTTCATCTTTATGTTGATGATATGCTGATAGCTTCCAGCAGTCGGATAGAAATTGAGAAGATAAAGACTCAATTGAATAGGGAGTTTGAGATGAGGGATCTTGGTGAAGCAAATAAGATTCCTGGAGATATCCAGAGATAGGAAACTGGGGAGGCTTTGTTTGTCTCAGGAAAGAATATCTGAAGAAGGCACTAAAACATTTTGGCATAAATGAGAAGTCAAAACCAATTAGTACACCACTTGCTCCTCATTTCAAACTTAGTACTTCCATGTCACCAAAGAATGATGCAAAACGGGACTACATGACAAAAGTACCGTATGCAAGTGCTGTTGGTAGCTTGACGTGTGCAATGGTATGTACCAGGCCCGATATTTCATAGGCAGTTGGGGTTGTAAGCAAGTATATGTTTGATTTTGGAAAGGAGCATTGGCAAGCTGTGAAATGGATTCTACGTTATATTCTGAATACCTTAGATGTTGGATTAGTATTTCAGAAGGATAATAAAGATGGTCAATATGTAGTTGGATATTGTGATTATGACTATGCTGGTGATTTGGACAAGTGACGATCAACTACTGGTTATGTGTTTACTTTTGCAAAAGTACCAGTCAGTTGGAAGTTCACCTTACAGTCAACAATGGCTTTGTCTACTACAAAGGCAGAGTATATGCAACTACAGAGGCTGTAAAGGAGGCAATTTCACTTCAAGGGTTGCTTGGTGAACTAGGAATGGAACAGAAACACATCAAAGTGCATTGTGACAGTCAGAGTGCTATTCATTCAGCAAAGAATCAGGTTTACCAAGCAAGGATGAAGCAACTCGATGTTTGATATCTATTTTGTACGAGAGATTCTAGAAGAAGGTGGATTCATAATCTAAAAGATTCCAACCACTGAGAACCCTGCTAATATGCTGACAAAAGTGGTAACTGCAGTCAAATTTAAACATTGTTTAGACTTAGTCAATATTGTTATAAATTGACAGATGGAGTTCGCAGACACTAGAGAAAGTTAGATTTGTGAGAGAATTGTATGAAATTTTGTCAAGGTGAAGAATTATTATATGACAAAATCCCACATCGGGATTGTTGGGGATATGGGAGGAGGCCTCTCCCTATAAAAGGGACTCCTCTCCTTTGGTTTAAATCATCCCAAAATCCCTTTTCTTTTTCCATTGGCAATTTGTTCTTTCTCTCTTTTGTAATATTTCCTTGATTAGTAAAATATTATTTTTGTAATGTCTGAGGACGTAAACCTCGTTAAATTCTGGTGTTCTTTTTTTCTGTCTATTTAATAGTTATTATTGGGTATAGTTATTGTTAATTATTGTGCTATTAAAATTATTTATCTTGATCAAATCCTGTCAAGGAATTGGTTTTTAAGCGGATTAGTGTCTCACCACACGAATTGGTTTTTAAGCGGATTAGTGTCCCACCACACTTTCTTAGGAATTTTATCTTGGCACTTGGGGTGATTTTTTTTAGTACAATTATTTTCACGCTAGTCACTTAGATAATAGTTCTTAAAAAAAACCAATTATCTTTAGTGGATATTAACCCTGCTGTGCACAACAAGCTGTTCAAGACAAATAAATAGAAGCACGAACAGAACACTTACTGATGTTAGTCTTTGACAATGTCGTGACTCTAAAATGGTTCAAACTTATTCATTTACCTTCACTTCAATAATAAATTAATATACATGATCCAAACAATATTACAATATTATACATGATCCAAACAATGACAAAGACGTTATTATTTACAATATATCTTACATAAAAATAATATTAAAAAATACTTTATATGAATTCAATGAAACATGAATCATGGGTAGTAGACAATGGTGCAATATTCATCTTCTTAACTGGTGTTGCGTACCCCGGTTGGGGACACACTTGGAGACGCATCGAATAGTGAAAACGCACGCATACCCGTTGTCATCTTCTAAGCAAATATTATGGGAGAGAGGTCATGCTATGGTGCATGAAGAAGCGCCCTTACAATATGAAGCTCCTCCTCCAGAGACCTCATCCGGTCATTGTGCTCCGCAGTTTGGCCAAGAGCCTCCATCTCTAGCTCGCCAAGCTTTGAGGTCAGCCGCTCCTTCGCCTCCTCGGCCACCCGAACTCGCCGCTTCATCCTCTCCAACTCCATCTTCATCTTCCCTTCTCTCTCAATGCTCTTCCTTAGCTCATCCTCCAACTCCTCATTGCTTCTCCTCAACGCCTCTCGTGATCCGTCGATCAGAGTCATATTTGTGGGTCTAAGAGATTATTACGATCTTTGATATTATTCGGAAGTATGAATGTTGGAGGCGGGACAGAAACAACCTATGGAGAGACATGTATTTATAGAAGCAAGCCACAGAGACTTTACTCTTCTTAGGCAGTTTTTTTAGAATTTTGAACTTTATTTTTACAACTGTTTGATAAGAGAAAACAATACTAACCATTTATAAATTCAGATCTTCAAACCCGCCGCAGGAAATTTCACGTCTGATATATATGACCTTACAAATTATGAAAATGTTCAACGCGTCAAATTCGTTAGGCATGAATGGTACGAGGGCGCCCACAAAAACCTTTGTAATAATTTTCAATTAAAATTAACATTTTTGAAAAATTTTTATTACAACTATGCTGGCTATTATTATCTTTTAATTACATGGACATTTGTATTATTTCATATTTATAAGCAGTTTTGCCAGTAATAGTTGTCTGAATCCATATATAATTACGTCCATGCAGTTATTAAGCAGCGGCTATAATTTAAAAAATTTTTAACACCATTATTATGGTAAAAATGTCAATAATTATCTTATAAAACTTATTATTTACGAAAAATAAAATTATCAATGACTTATCCGCAAGAAAATATTGTAATTTATATGAAACAATATTATAATTATCAATTTGCCCATATCAAAAGAGGCGAGCAGCTCAATATTGTGAAAAACTATATCATATTAAACAAATATATTTTCCATGTATGCATATAATTGATATCCCTCACAGGAAGAAGGTGCAACGCTACTTATGCCTGCAAAATTTTCTGTAATTTCTAAGCGAAACATCTATCTTCAATTTGAGGAGGTTGGTTTTCCCCACTTTCCGAAATTATAATGTGATTTTTCTTAGATATCATAAATTATTTCTTGAGCACTTCTCTATGTGAGGTGTTCTCGCCAGATTATAAATACATATCCATTTGAATATATGTTTTGGGGGTGTTTCAATTTTTATGTTCTTTGTGATTTCTAAATGAGACATTATAATGAAAAGAAACTTAGTGTTTTTGAGAAGGTCATCTAAATATTTTGTATTTCTTATTCTATCTTACTGTTACAGGTTGCTGTTGAGAATATCAAGATAAGTGAGCAATTGCGAGCTCTTATAGCTCCAGCGCTATTGCCTCGCTCTATTTTAAGTCTAATAGTATGGTAGTGGGGAATCTGTGCTTCATCATGTTATTAGCAAATGCAAAAGCCTCTTATTGAGGAGCATTTGTTTCCAAGTTAACCGGTGCTCGGGAAATTAGATCTTGCAGTTTCTTCGAACTTTTCGTGCTCAAGTCCCTGTTACAAGTGGTGGAAGCTGAGTGCATTTTTCCACTGAATTATCCACTCTTATAGGCGCTAAAAATGTCTTGAGGCGGAACAAAACTGAAAGTAGCAGGATCAATATGATGTTTTTAAAAAATGTAAAAATAGATTGAATTCTGTTGCAAAAATTGAAGGTAACGTTTTGTCACTTGCAGGAGATGTGTTGGGGGACTGTACTACCTTTCTTACCTGGACAGAAACATGCTTCTGGGGCGTGCTGTTGGACGCGGAGGCGTATTTGTATTTACTAGATCTCAACCCCTATAAGTTGAATTGTTTTATATATTCTCCTAGAGCTTATGTGAATGATAGTGCGTCTCAACTTCTAGTGTTTAAACTTGATTTAGGATAAACATTATTATTCAAGGCGATGTACCATTTTCAAACTTCCAATCGGGCCTTGTATATGAACACTGTGACATCGATCATCGACAACACGTTAATCAGTGTGAAAAGACCTTACTGTAAATGTCAAAGATAAAGATTTCTGGTGGTAGCTTCAACTTTTGAAAAACTATGTACGTTCCAGAATACTTTGCGTGTCTTAGACTTTTATTATCTTCTTGCGAAAAGTCTGTGAAGTGCTTGCTACGTTCTTTGGAGTATGAAGTCATCTTGGAGAAAATTGCAGAGCAAAATGAGCACATCTATGTATTGAATGAACATATCACAATGTGTATGTGCATGAAATGCTAGTTTGTACCCATTCAGTAACGTCAACAGATCATATCACACATGAAATTATGATTGAAAATAGTGTCTAAACTGCAAGTAAAAGTGGCTATTTCATCATCCTAAGGGACATGCAGGGAGAAGGGGTCTGTGTTGCTTGAAGAAGTGCCCTTGCAATATTAAGCTTGTCCATGAGAGACCTGATCCGTGCATTGTACTCTTGAGTTTGAGCATAAGCATCCGCCTCGAGCTCGCTGAGCTGCAAGCAGAGCCGCTCCTTGGCCACCTTGGCCACCCAAGTCCGGCGCTTCATCCTCTCGAACTCCTGCTTCATCTTCCCTCTCTTTCAATGCTCTTCCTCGGCTCTGTCTCCAGCTCCTGGTTTCTCCTCCTCAGAGCCTCCGCACCTCCCTTGCCAATGTTGCCTATGTCCGGATGCACAGTGGCGACGGCGGTGGTGACAGGAGCCATTGCTGGATAAGACTTGGGAAAACTTTCAATCAGTAATATGAATGTTGGAGGCTATAGAATCAACATAATATTCATAAAGGGAGCTATGTGTTGAGAAAAATCCCCAAAATTGGAGATCAACTACAGCGAACAAAAATAATGGGAAAATAAGACCTAAGAAATAAGATAAAATAAAACCACAAAAGGGTCAGAGATTTAACATGGAAAACCCTCCTTCAATCGAGAGTCAAAAACCACGGGCAACAACGAACAATTCACTACTTCAACCAAAGATTACAGTCATCAAATATATAAAGAGATGTACAAGAAGATTATTCACACACCCTATACTATTGAGATTACAGGATTTCACTCTCTCTCAATACTCCGTATAAGATAAACTCGTGAATATTTTTCCCTCTTCTTTTATCACTATATCTCTCTCTATCTCTCTTTTTCTTGTCTTTTCTTCTGCTTGTCTTGCCTTCTACTTGTCTTGCCCTCTAAGAATGAGGCAAATGAAGCTCAATTTATAGAGAAGCTTTGAGACCCTTCAATCTCCATGGAACAACTAACAGCCACCTCTGTTAATATTCTGAGATTTCTTTAGTATTCCGAGTGTGACAATGGGCTACATATCATTAATACAATTACACATATTAACAATCTCCCACTTGGAGTCCGATTGGAACACACTAGTCCAAACTCTTCCTCCACTTGTTCGTTGCATGAGTCCACCTGCATGTTAGTGCAAGTTCACCAAAGTTGAGCAAAAACTCAACTTTTTTCCATCCACCGGTTTAGTCAACATATCCGCCGGATTATTTTTTCCATCTATCTTCTCCAACTTCAATTTACGTTCTTCTAACAAAGATCTGATAAAATGATACCTTAACCGAATATGTTTGGTCCTAGAATGAAATGCCGAGTTCTTGGCTAAATGGATTGCACTTTGACTATCACTGTACAACCTGCAATCAACCCCATTAAAACCTACCTCATTCATTAAAGTTTTAATCCAAATATATTCCTTGCTAGCTTCTGTAGCAGCCACATATTCAGCCTCAGTTGAAGACAGAGCAACTATCTTTTGCAATTTGGAAACCCAACTCACCGCGGTTCCACCAACTGTAAAGATGTATCCGGATGTACTCCTGTCATTGTCTACTATTTCCAGCATGGTCCGAGTCCACATAACCTTGCACATCAATATTATCACCCCCAAAACACAAGCAGTAATTAGAAGTTCCTTTCAAGTACCTGAAAATCCATTTCACTGCCTCCCAGTGTTCTTTTCCTGGGTTCATCATGAATCTGCTCACTACTCCCACTGCATGTGCAATATCTGGTCTTGTACTCACCATAGCATACATAAGACTTCCAATAGCTGAAGCATAAGGCACCTTTTTCATGTGAGCTTTATCCTCCTCACTCTTAGCACCTTGTTCTTTGGACAATTGGAAACTACCCAAAGTAGTAGTCACTGGCTTGGATTCATTCATGTTGAATCTCTCAAGAACTTTCTTCACATACCCTTCTTGAGATAACCACAACTTCTTGTTCTTCTTGTCTCGGGTAATTTGCATCCCAAGAAGTTGTTTTGCTTCACCCAAATCCTTCATGGAAAAACTCTTGGCTAACCTCATCTTGAGACTAACAATTTTCTCCATACAAGTCCCTGCAACAAGCATGTCATCTACATACAAAGTTAAAATAATGTAATCGCCATCATTAAACTTTTGTAGATATACACAGTGGTCCGAATTGCTCCTAGCAAATCCATTATCCAACATAAACTTGTCAAATTTCAAATACCACTGTCTTGGTGCTTGTTTGAGTCCATATAGACTCCTCTTCAATTTGCACACCATATTTTCTTTACCTTTGACTTCAAATCCTTTTGGTTGTTCCATATAGATCTCCTCCTCCAAATCACCATGAAGGAAAGCTGTATTTACATCAAGCTGCTCTAAATACAACCCCTTTACAGCCACAATACTCAAAATAATTCTAATAGAAGTCATTTTTACAACAGGTGCAAATATATCATGAAAATCAATCCCTTCTCTTTGACCAAAACCTTTCACCACAAGTCTTGCCTTATACCTTTGTACACCACCGGCTTCAGACTTGATCCGATAGATCCACTTGTTTTGTAGAACCCTCCTTTTTGGTGGCAACCTCACCAACTCCCATGTATGATTCTTCTCCAACGATGACATCTCATCCTTCATGGCCAACTCCCACTTAAGATGAGCTTTGTCACTCATGGCTTCATCATAGGACTCCGGTTCTCCTGCATCAGTATACAAAACATGTTGTACAATTAAATTTAATTTCTGAGTAGGCTTTCTAACCCTTGTGCTCCTCCTTGGTTCAGGAGCAACAACTATCTCTTGTGGTGGCTCTGAGTCATCAATTTCAACTTGTGCATCAGAATATTCAGAATCTGATTCATCATCATTTGGTTGATTAGCCTGTGACTCACCTTCTTGTTCGGTCTCTTCAGAAGATAATTGTTCCTCATCACTTGGAACAAATCCTTGATTTTCAGCACTTGGCATCTCTTCATCTGTCTCATCAAGCTCCATATACTCTTTTTCTTTTGACTCCTCATTCTTTCCTTCTTTCATGTCTTTGTACATGCACTCTTCATTGAATACAACATCCCGACTTCGAAACACCTTGTTGTTCTCGAAATCCCACATCCGGTAACCATACTCATCACCTCCATATCCAAGAAATACACATTTGCGGGACTTTGTATCAAGCTTCTTTCTTGATTCCCTGTCAACATGTGTATATGCAATACAACCAAAGACTTTAAGAAAAGAGTAGTCAACTTTCTTACCAGACCATACCTCTTCCGGTATTTTTCCATCTAAGGCGCTTGATGGACTTCGGTTTATTAGATAGACAGCTGTATCCACTGTGGCACCCCAAAGATGCAAAGGGAGTCCAGCATGAACCCTCATGCTTCTCGCTCGCTCTAGGATGGTCCTGTTCATTCTCTCTGCCACCCCATTCTGTTGTGGTGTCCTTGGCACTGTCTTGATCCTTCTAATTCCCCGTTGTTCACAATAGGAGTCAAACACCTTATTGCAATATTCTCCACCATTATCCGACAGAAGACATTTCAGTCTTAAACCTGTTTCATTCTCAACTCGGGCTTTCCACATCTTGAAAATGTTAAAGACATCTGATTTTTCTTAATAGTGTAGATCCACGTCTTCCTACTAAAATCATCAATGAAGGTAACAAAATAGAGATTACCTCCAAAAGATATATCATGGGCTGGTCCCCAAACATCCGTATGAACCAACTCCAACCTTTTGGATTTCATCTCTCGCCCACCCTTTGTAAAGCTGACCCGTTTCTGTTTACCTAAAACACAGTCTTCACAAAAACCAAAGTTAGAATCAATTATACCTGTCAAAACCTTCTTGGAATGTAAGATCCTCATCCCACTCTCGCTCAAGTGACCAAGCCTTCTATGCCATAACGTTGTTATGTCATTCTTCTCAGCTGCCAAAGAAACAAACTGATCTACCTTGGTAGACAATGGGTAAAGTGTACCCACCGCCTTCCCCTTGATCACCACCAATGCTCCTTTGCTGATCTTCCACTGATTGTTTTCGAATGTGATCCTATAGCCCTCTTGGTCCAACTTGTTAACAGATATAAGATTTTTCTTTAATTCAGGTATATACCTGACCTCCTTGAGAATAAGTTTACCTTCATCATGCATCTTCAAATGAATTACTCTTTTACCTTCAATTCTGCACTTCTGACCATTGCCAATTGTTACATATCCACAATCACTCTTGACAAAATCACAAAACCATTCTTTGTGAGAAGTACAATGAAATGAAGCACCTGAATCAATATACCATGTATCTATGTTGTAATCAACATGAGCAAATAAACAAAATTTCTCTTCATGACCATCAACAACATTAGCTACATTCTTGACTCGCTCAGGACAATCCTTCTTTAAATGTCCTTCCTTGTCACAAAACCAACAAGTAGGCTTACCCTTGAATTTTCCTTTGGATTTAGAGCGCCCTCGGTTCTTAGGACCTCTACTTTGACTTCTTCCTCTTTCTTTGCCCTTGCTTTTGTCCACCGACAAAGCTGTGCCCGAGATGGACGGTGTGCTATCTACCATGCTTCTCTTCATCATCTCCTGATTCAAGATTGCACCTAGCACTTCATCAAACTTTAGTTTTTCTTTTGATGCATTACTTATAGATGTAATTACCGTATCCCAACTCTCCGGCAAAGAACACATGAACATTAAAGATTTAATATCTTCACTAAAAGTCAACTCCACGAATTCAAGTTGTGCCCAAATTTTATTGAAATCATTCAAATGATTAGCAATAGATTTACCTTCGGGCATCCTTAAAGAGACAAACTTCCTCAACAAAAATAACCTGTTAGAGGCTGATGACTTCTCATAAACACCAGCTAATGCCTCCATCAACCCTTTGACGGTCGTCTGTTTGGAGACATTAAACGCCACCGACTGTGTTAAACACAATCGGACGATGGCTAAGGCTCGCCTATCCAATAAGGCCCACTCCTCGGCTGACATCGCTTCTGGCTTGGTTCCTACAAGCGGTTGATGTAGTTGCTTCTCGTATAGATGATCCTCAATCTGCATCCTCCACCATTGATAATTTGTTCCATCAAAATTTCTCAATTTTCCCAGTCTTGGAACTGTCCACCATGACTCCCACTCAAATCAAGATCCGATTGAATGAGACCCAAACTTCCCACAGACGGCGCCAATTGTTGAGAAAAATCCCCAAAATTGGAGATCAACCACAGCGAACAAAAATAATGGGAAAATAAGACCTAAGAAATAAGATAAAACAAAACCACAAAAGGGCAGAGATTTAACGTGGAAAACCCTCCTTCAATCGAGAGTCAAAAACCACGGGCAACAACGAACAATTCACTACTTCAACTAAAGATTACAGTCATCAAATATATAAAGAGATGTACAAGAAGATTACTCACACACCCTATACTATTGAGATTACAGGATTTCACTCTCTCTCAATACTCCGTATAAGATAAACTCGTGAATATTTTTCCCTCTTCTTTTATCACTATACTCTCTCTATCTCTCTTTTTCTTGTCTTTTCTTCTGCTTGTCTTGCCTTCTACTTGTCTTGCCCTCTCTAAGAATGAGGCAAATGAAGCTCAATTTATAGAGAAGCTTTGAGACCCTTCAATCTCCATGGAACAACTAACAGCCACCTCTGTTAATATTATGAGATTTCTTTAATATTTCGAGTGTGACAATGGGCTACATATCATTAATATAATTATACATATTAACACTATGGTTGAACTCTTAGACATACAAAGCGATACAAAAAGTCTAAAACACGAGCTTATGCCACTAAGCGAAAATGATTTCTGTTCACATTTGCTGCAATTGTTAAAAAAACTCATAAAATTATGAAGTTATTATTTATTTTAAGATGGGTAGCATAAACCAATTGTATAGGGATTGTACACATAGTATTTTGGAGTTTAACGTAAGGAATGGGCATGTGAAGATTTCATGCAAAGATCATGGAGGTGAGCTGTGATGTACCGTTTTGCATTGGTAAGACCGAGTCATTAACAACTAAAACCCATGAACTGTGAGAGCCAATGTGGAGATTTTGGAAGATAATTGAAGTTTGTTATCGTTTAATAAAACAGCAAACATATCTTTTGATTAAAAGTTAATTAATATGTTGGTTTAAGTTAATATCTATGCTTTTTGTGATTGAACTTGACTCTTTTTTCTCCTCCTCATACGATCTATGCCGACTTCTCAATCTGCGAATTAACGTGTATTCCGAAGAAGCCGAGGTTGTGGAGTTTGGAAGCAATTGATCAGGTGACAACAGTGGATCGTAGAAAAAGTCACTTTTTCAGGAGACTTTTTTCTATTTTTTTCCGAAAAAAAGTCATCTAGAGAGTTGAGTTGAAATTATTTAAATAGATAGTGATGCACTGTATGTTTAGGCTGGAAATTAAATGTAATGTGTATTTCTGTTATGGCATATTTTAATGAGACAGATTAATGTGGTCATAATCTCCACACTCAATTTGATCTTAGCACAAGGAATAATAACTAGGGCTGTTAAATAAGCGAGTGAGTTCAACTTGTGTTCGAACTTGGCTCGAATAGTTTGAAGTTTGTTTGAACTCAGCTTGAGATCGAATACCTGCTAAACGGGCGAGCGAGGAGAGCTCAACTTGTGTTTAAACTCGGCTCGAATAGTTCAAAGTTCGTTCGAACTCTGCTCGAGATCGAATACACTTAAATTTGACGAGCTCAAAGCCAGCTCGTTCATGAGGTCGAAACTCGAATAGTTCAAAGTTCGTTCGAACTCGGCTCGAAATCGAATACCTGCTGCTAAACGAGTGAGCAAGCTGAGCTCAACTTGTGTTCGAACTCGGCTCGAGATCGAATACACTTAAATTTGACGAGTATGAACCCGGCTCATTCGTGAACTCGAAATTGAAATGTTGACAAGCTTGAACCTAGCTCGTTCCTGAGCTCGAAATCGGCTCGATTATAAAGTGGAAAGTAATTCACCCGAACCTAGTTTGTTCGTGAGCTCGAAACTAGCTCAAAAATAAAGTGGAAAGTAACTCACTTTAAAAAAATGCAACATGGATTGAATCTACAACTTCCAGGTCTTCTACTTTAACTCGAGTCAAGTTCGAGCTATAATTGAGTCTAGTCGAGTCAAACATTGCCTTACTCAAACTCGGTTCGAAGGCTTCGAATTTGAGTCGAGTTCGAGCTCGAACATTTAAATGTCGAGTTTCGAGTAAAATTGAACCGAGCCAAACACCAAATACTTACAAGCTGGTTTGCTCAATTAATATCCCTAAATTAATAACCATGCATAGGCATACGTCATTTCCTGCGGTACTACTGTATAACTCATTGACTATCTTCTACACATCCATCGGTTTGAAACGTCTTCCCGTCTTCCCTCCTAAATATCAACCATCTTTCTTTTGCAAATATCAACCAAACTGGACCGATCTTGGTCACAGTTTCAGCACGGGAAAATGTCAAAATACTTGCTTAACCATGGTTAACAGGGGCGCCAACTGATTATAATATTCCTTATAGTGGGGAAAGTTTTTATGACTGATTATAATATTCCTTATACTGGGGAAAGTTTTTATATGACACCAAAAGAAAATGGTCAGTATCAGCCATGGTTCAAACTCGGCTCGAAATTGTGGTCAAAACAAGCGAGCTAGCCAAGCTCAACTTATGTTCGAACTCGGCTCGAATATCTCGAAGTCCGTTCGACCTCGACTCGAGATCGAAAGAATTTTGAACATACATGCTCGAACTCGATTCAAATATCTTTTATGCATAGCTCAACTCGAGCTCAAATACATTTGCATTGTTTAATTTTTATGAGCTCGAACCTAGCTCGTTTGTAAGCTCGAAACTGGCTCGATTAAAAGCCAAAAGTATCTCACTTAAAAAAATGTAGTGAACATGACATGAACCCACAACCTCAAGCCTTTTAACTTCAATACCTACCATGTCAACTATCTCACTTCTTTGTTATTATATTGTATATAAATAAATATAACTAGTTCCAATTAAACTTATTAGTATATATATATATATATATATATATATATATATAAAGACTATAATATTATATTATTTTATCGAGTCGAGTTCGAGTTATAAGTGAGCTGAATCGAGTCAAACACTACTTTGCTCAAACTAGACTTGAAGGATTCGAACTCGAGTCAAGTTCGAGCTCAAGCATTTAAATATCAAGTTTCGAGCCAAGTCGAGCCTAATTGAACGGCAAATGCTCACGAGCCAACTCGCCCAATTAACAGCCCCAATTATGTATAAGCCAATTTTAATTAATACCTGTAATAGATTATAATGACAGTTAAATGATGTGGAAATTTTTGTATACATTAAAAAATTACCGTCATATGATTTAAATCAATGACTAGATTTGAAAACTGCTGAAATTTTTTTGATATTATGGCTCCTCTATATTAAGATCCATATGACAGTAAAGAGCAGTGTTTGATGACTGGCTGGTGCTGTGATGCAAACGTTCTTGTTTATCCGAGCTTGGCATATTAAAGCACAATATTCAAAATTTAAACCATACAAACAATGCCTAAAGGAAAATAATGTTGATGGCATTAATATTATAAAAGTTAGCTGTTCAAGACAAATAAATAGAAGCAAGAACAGAACACTTAATGATGTTAGTCTTTGACAATGCCCTGACTCTAAAATGGTTCAAACTTATTCATTTACCTTCACTTCAATAATACATTAATATACATGATCCAAACAATATTACATTTATATACATGATCCAAACAATGAATCATGGGTAGTAGTCAATGGTGCAATATTCATCTTCTGAAATGGTATTGCGTTCCCCAGTTCGGGACACACTTGGAGACGCATCGAATAGTGAAAGCGCACGCAATACCCGTTGTCATCTTCTAAGCAAATATTATGGGAGAGAGGTCATGCTATGGTGCATGAAGAAGTGCCCTTACAATATGAAGCTCCTCCTCCAGAGACCTCATCCGGTCATTGTGCTCCGCAGTTTGGCCAAGGGCCTCCGCCTCTAGCTCGCCAAGCTTTGAGGTCAGTCGCTCCTTCGCCTCCTCGGCCATCCGAACTCGCCGCTCCATCCTCTCCAACTCCATCTTCATCTTCCCTTCTCTCTCAATGCTCTTCCTTAGCTCATCCTCCAACTCCTCATTGCTTCTCCTCAACGCCTCTCGTGATCCGTCGATCAGAGTCATATTTGTGGGTCTATGAGGTTATTAAGATCTTTGATATTATTAGTAAGTATGAATGTAGGAGGATGGACAGAAACAATCTATAGAGAGAGATGTATTTATAGAAGCATGCCATGGAGACTTTTCTTTTCCTTCTTTTTTTCCCATTTTTTAAAATTTTTTAAAGAAGCAATCTATGGAAACTTGTACATTTGAATTTATGGAGCCGGCCAAGACTTTTTTAAAAAATAAAACGTAGGAAGTTTTTTAGAATTGTTAACTTTACTTTTACAACTGTTTGATAAGAGAAAGCAGTAGTAACCATTTATAAATTTAGATCTTCAAACCCGCTGCAGGAAATTTCACTTCTGATATATATGACCTTACAAATTATGAAAATATTCAATACTGTCAAATTCGTTATGCATGAATGGTACGAGGGTGCCCACAAATACCTTTGTAATAATTTTAATTTAAAATTAACATTTTTAGGAATTTTTTATTACAACTATTCTGGCTATTATTATCTTTTAATTATATGGACTTTTGTATTATTTCATATTTATAAGCAGCTTTGCTAGTAATAGTTGTATGAATCCATATAGAATTACGTCCGTGCAGTTATTAAGCTGCTGCTATAATTAAAAAAGTTTTTAACACCACTATTATAGTAAAAATGTCAATAATTATCTTATAAAACTTATTGTTTACAAACGAATAAAATTATCAATGACTTATCAGCAACGAAAATATTGTAATTTATATGAAACAACATTATAATTATCAATTTGTTCTTATCAAAAGAGGTGAGTAGCTCAATATTATGAAAAACTATATCATATTAAACAAATGAATAAAATTTAAAATACAAAGTATGCTAGCTTAAAGGAGAGTAATTACACATTTTAAAATTGAACGTCATATTACATAAATTATTAATAAAAAATACTTTTTATTAATAATGTGTTAAAACAAAAAAATTTGTTAACTTTTTGGTTAAAAGAAGTAAAATGAATGAAATATTTTCACTTATGATTTATAAAGAGTTTGCTATGATATAAATATGAGATGTGAAATCTTTACACACAAAAATTTCTCCTTTTTATCTTGTGTATTTTATAAAAGAATTTGTTGTGATAAAATTTTTAAGGGGGCTATTTAGTAGAAGCCTTATTTATATTTTATCTTAGAATACTTAAAAGCATATACGTTTTTGGCAGAAGATCAATGTTTTTGTCATGAATTACTATTTATAGATTTCATAAATTTGTCATGACTTAACATTTATAGGTTCCATAAATTTTCTGTGTCTATTACACTAACTAAACGGAGCATATTTAAAAAATCACATGGAAATTTGTAATATATAATTGATATATTTTGTCGGTTTTATTACAACTAACACAATCTATTTGAGGTATGGTGGTAGAAAGATTTTGTTGCAACAAAATTATTCACACATTTCAAAGTAAAGAATAATTATAAAAATTGTATCCTCCTCTTCATTAACTCTAATATTGACTGACTTGAAATTTAATTTCAACACTAATCGACAATTTGAAAGAAGATATTTATTTTTTTCTTTTACATTATGCTTTGATATTAATTTTGAAATGTTTACATGTACTAACAGAACGTAACTGCAAGGTGAAATAAATCTAATTGCAATTGACGACCCCCATACCTATCCAAGCATTGGACACCAATATATACTAGTCTACTAAATGACCCTATTCGACTAATGTTCGAAGTATTTGTAACTAAATTTGATGGACTGATTATAATCAAATAAAATAAATAAAAAATAGATATTTCTTTTACCAACTGATTGTGCGACCGACAAAAACTTTTACTTGGACAGATTTTTAACCTTATTTTACCAACCAATTTAAACCAAAAATTTTAATCACAAATAATAAATTTTTTGCTCGAAATTTATTAGATGGACATGAAAATACTTCGTCTAAAAGCCCGTACCTAGGTACACCCTTTCCCTTCAAATGATAGCCTCATGTTCTACCTTAACATACCCTATCTGGTTTTAACTCAAAACTTCGTGTAGACTTGAAACTCTTGATCCATCTCAGAAAATCACCAATTTTAATGCACAAATAATAATGCAATAATCTCTGAAAAAAATAATAATCAGGCAATAATGGTATTAAAACAGGTATCAAATTGGGGAGGATATTTTTGCCGCCTTCCACATTAAAAAATATATAAAAACGGATGAGAAGCTTATATGTTAACAGGTGGAGAAACTTATAATCTTGTGTTTTGTATTCGTTCTTTCCAATGGGGAGAGCTACAAACCTCTCCGAATCAACGTCTGCTTTAAATCCCCTCCTCTTCTTCTCAATCATTCCGAAGCAGCATAGATTCTCTGTTTTTCTGGTCCACTGTTTTAGCTTGCTCTGTCTCTTGGAACACAGAGAGGATTTGGTTACTGTTCAAGTCAAGGAAGAGATGAAGGTTTGTTTTGCCTTCGCCATTTTGCTGGGTATTTGGTTCTCATCATGTATTTTGATCCTTTTTCATGATCTTGTCTGTGAAATTGAAGAACCATTTTTTCTGATTGTGCGTCTCTGTTCTGTCGAATGCTCTGTTTCAGAAGGTGGTGTTGAAGTTGAATGTGCACGATGACAAGCAAAAGCAGAAGGCTATGAAGGCCGTGTCTGGTGTCTCCGGTAAAACTCTCAGGCACAATCATGCTGTGCTCTCTGAATTTCACTTCTTCGAGCTGGCTAGATAGGTAAGCTGCTCAATAACATCCAATTGTTGTGAGATTGCAGGGATTGATTCAATTTCCATGGACATGAAGGAGAGGAAGCTGACAGTGATCGGAGCCATGGACCCAGTGACTGTGGTGACAAAGCTGCGCAAAAATTCGCCGTTGACGGACATCGTCTCCATCGGGCCGGCGAAAGAGCCGGAGAAGAAGTAGGAGGACGGCAAGAAGGATGATGGGAAGGAGGATGGAAAGGACTCCAATAAGCAGCTCCTTGGGATTACGAGGACTTTTGGGAGACGTCGTCATATTACATAAATTATTCATAAAAAATATTTTTATTATCTTTTTCTATTTTTACAATCTCATCATATGATATTTTTTTTTAAGGTTTTGGAAACGCTTGTTGCTTACGTCCATGAGACGCCCTTAGGCCTGATCATCAACAGTCGGGCTTAAGGGCATCTCCGTGGGCATATGTAGCAGTGTCTCCAAGTCCTCTCTTTTTTTTCTATCTTAGTGTATCTCTCGTTCTTCGCAAATAACAAATAAGAGTGCCATAGATAGTGCAATCATACTAAGCAACATGGCGTTCAAAGTACTACAGCTTACAAACTAGCGAAACTACAACACCATACATGATATTAGAAGTTAGAAGTTGGAACATTCACGTACACTTCTAGCTGGCTAGTAGCTACTATACATCGATGGACGATAACAAACGTAAAATTCCGAGCTTTGATTACGTTGATGGACGAGATGGAGGCCCAGGCTTGAAAGGATAAGCCTGCTGCTTCCGAGGCTAAAACTGCTTGGCTCTTTCGACGGGAAAAATAATTTGTTAATGGAAGCAATGTTGCGGGATCAGCTTTTATTTAATTTATAGGGTCTTCCCATGTTTGCTTCATCTTTGCTGCTCTTATCTTTAGAACTATTCATTAAAGTATGTGAAATAATGTAATATGTGCTTGTGTTTCCCCTGAGGTTGATGTTCACATAAGATCACCCTATATATAGTTAATTAATAAATTAGTCTTATATTTGGTATTCATTAAAGCGAAATTTAATTATATGTGAGGGCGTATTTATAATTTTTAATTTTAAAAGAGTTTGCTATTATATAAATATGAGAAGTGAAATCTTTACACTAAAAAATTTCTCTTTTTTATCTTGAGTTTTTTATAAAAGAATTTGTTTATTTACATTTCATCTTAAAATAGTTAAAAACATATACTTTTTTGGTAGAAGATCAATGGGTTTGTCATGAATTACTATTTATAGATTTCATAAATTTGTCATGACTTAACATTTATAGATTCCATAAATTTTTTGTTTCTATTACACTAACTAAATGGAGCCTATTTAAAAAAAACACATAAAAATATGTAATATATAATTAATATATTTTGTCGGTTGTATTGCAACCAACATAATCTATAAGAAATATGATGGTGGATAGATTTTGTAGCGACAAATTATTCACACGTATCGAAGTAAAGAATAATTATAAAAATTGTATCCTCCTCTTCACTTAACTCTAATATTGATCGATTAGAAATTTAATTTCAACAGTAATTGACAATTTGAAAGAATATATTAAAAATAAAAATTTCTTTTACACTATGCTTTGATATTAATTTTGAAATGTTTACATCTTCTAACATAACGTAACGACAAGGTAAAATCAACCTAACTGCAATTGACACCCGTGCCTGTCTAAGCATTGGATTCCAATATATATTAGTCCCCCAAATGACCAATACATTATGATTGAATAAAAATAAATAAAAACTAGACATTTCTTATTTGAACGGAATTTTATCCTTATGTTACCTAACCAGTTAACCAAATATTTAAATCACAAATAATAAATTTTTTGCTCGAAATTTATTATTTATTAGATGGACATGAAAACACTTCGTCCAACTGACGTCAGGCCGCCCCTACATACACGGTTTCCCTTCAAATGATGGCCTCTTGTTATACCTTGGCATACCCCAGCTGGTTTCCACTCAAAGACTCGTGTAGACTTGAAACTCTTTATACATCTCAGAAAGCACCACTTTTAATGGTGGCGGTGCATGGAATGGGCCAGGGAGATGGCTATGATGGCGACGGTGGTGCTGGCGCTGGCGGTGATGGTGCCGGTGGTGATGGGACGGTGGAGGAGCTAGCATGTGAAGAGAATCAAGATCAGGTGGGTAAGGTAGACCAGAAACTCTATGCCCAAAGCAAGAAGCAAGAGCTAGGAGAAACAAATGGAACAGTGTTCATGAGATGAAACTGCCCATTTTGCTTCTCACTCACACATGGATAGTACTTGACTTGTGATATATTTATAGATAGAAAAAGTTACTGCACTTTGATCAACATATATTATCAATCAATTAGTATAAATAGCTACGTAGTGATGCACAATAAGGAGTCATGAGGGATGAGTGTATACTACATGATAATTGAACCATTGGGGGTTAAGGAAGATTAATTCACACATTCACGTATATCTATGTAGAGCGATGTATTGGTTGAGAGGATAAGCCATGCTGCTTCCGAGGCTAAAACTGCTTGGCTCTTTGGGCGGGGAAAATAATTTGTTAATGGAAGCAATGTTGCGGGATCAGCTTTTATTTAATTTATAGGGTCTTGCCATGTTTGCTTCATCTTTGCTGCTCTGATCTTTAGAACTATTCATTAAAGTATGTGAAATAATGTAATATGTGCTTCTGTTTCCCGTGGGGTTGATGTTCACGTAAGATCACCATATATATGTTTAATTAATTAATTAGTCTTAAATTTGGTATTTATTAAAGCAAAATTTACTTTATAAGTGAGGACGTATTTATAATTTTTAATTTTAATTAACAACTTTTGAAAAATAAATGACTAAGCCTACTAATTTGTAATTGTGCCGGGTTATTCTGTATATTAAAGCCAATCCAGAACATGTTGGATGATGGTCTATTGAGATTCTAGACACAAATTAGGCTTATTATAAGTCATAAAAAGAAATTTCGGGAACGAAATGTCCTTTAAGGTAATGGGTGGTACGCTCTTCTAAATAGTTAATTAATTTTATTTTAAGGAAAAAATTACTTATACGTGAGTGGACTATAATTAGATCTCACAAATATTTAGTTAGTCTTACATCTAATATTTATGGGTTAAATCCAGCATATTAGTGGTGCTTATAATATTCTATTTTGATTAATTGCTTTTAAATAAATAAATAAGTCTTTGCAATAGGTTGATAATCACATTATGGGCTTATTGTAGTTGGGCTCTGTATAAATAGGTATAAGAAAGGCTCCCATTGTAATGGCTTGAGAGAAGTGTCAATGTACGGTTGGGTTCGGGTGGATACGTACATATCCGAATCCTACCCAAATTAAAAAATCCAAACGTGAATCAAATTTGAATCTGAAATTTATATCTATTTTATTTATCGTATTCGTATCCCATCCGAATTTACATGACTCGTATCCCCTGATTGTCTATAAACAATATAAATTTTAATATAAAATTAGATTAAAATAATAAAAATCTATTTTAAAATATATATATTTTTATAAAATATCCTAGGATTGGATCGTACAGGTTACGTAACCCCAAACCCATATCCAATCTGATCCGAAACTATATCAAATTAAATATAAATAGGTCGGATTAGGATTGGATTTGCTGATATCAAATTTCCAAGCCCCATCCCCATCCCCAACGCTGAATGACAATGCCCTCGAGTCAGCATATCTCTTCATTCTTCTCGTTGCCTTGGCCAATGAATCCACTACCTCCTTACACAGTTCTTACCAATCCCTGGCAAACCTGTGTGTAGCTTGACCTCATACTCCACCTCCCTGTGGAGCAACCTCTAATGGTGTGAGAGGTTAGTAGCTCATCGCACCTTCAAAAGGTCTAAGCCCCGTAGCTGAATAACAATGCAGTTTACAACAAAACTACACCACCTCAAGAAGATCCAACCAGTTCCTCCAAATGGCTGTGACGAAATGCATCAATACATTCTCCCTCTCAATCTGCCTGTCAAACTAAGAATGGTTAGCTGAAACAGTGTTGGTCAGGATGACAGTACTCCTCCCACATTCCTGAAGAAGTATTTGGCAGCAATCTCGGCTGAGCACCCTTGTAGTATTGTTGCAAATAGAAGTACTTAAAAAACTGACCCACTAACCTTGCTGATATTCCCTTCACATTAGGGAATCCGGGAATCTGGAAACCAAGTCCATTGAGACTGAGCTCCATGGTCTCGAAGGTGTAGGTAGTGGCTGCAGCAACCTAGCCTCTAACCTTCTCTCCACTTTATCCTGCTAACCCACTAAACAAGATTTGACAAAAACTTTATTATCAGCCTCCGTGAAAGTGGACTGATCTTGTTCCCCAGTAACCCCTCCGGACAAGCATCATTGACAGCTTAGCGAGGATGATCGCCCTACCCCCGGATCGTCGTTGCCACCTCCTTGCTAAACTTGACGCCGAGCACAACATGGCTATTACCATCGCCGACAATAATGAAGGCCTTGAACTTAGTGCGCTACTTGGCGCAGGCCAGCTTCTGCACCGGCATGATCTTCATGACGTCGTCCTTGGGCACTGGGCCCATGAAGGTCTCCACGATCTGGTGCTCCTTCACCGGCAGCGAGTGGAAATAGATGTCCTCGAAAGACCAGATCTTTCCCTCCTTCATGAGCCAACCAAGCTTGGTAACGAGCACCCACTTCCCCGTGCCCGCCCCGGCCGAAGCCACCTCGGTCGCCTCTACCTCTTTCCGTCATGGTCAAAGGAGATAGGCAATCACAGCAAATTGCAGCACCTTCTTCGGCACCCTTGCCGCAACGATCCCTGATCCTCTACAAAGCATGGATGAATGCACAAACCCTAACATGGTACTACGTGAATGACATACAAAGCAGAGTGCACACCAAGACAATCCCGATAAAAATTAATAAAAACTTTGAAATATAACGGACAGAGCTTCCCATAAAAATGCAATTAGGGGCCACCCTGTCAAATATATATCTAACCATATATCAAATAATTTCATTCATACAAAATACAAAATCTAACATGCTGTAACTTATTTTAAAACTTGGGTCTCAACCCCCTACGCTGCCATTGCGCAATCTATTCGTGTTCACATCATCTCATCATGTCTTAACGATTAATCATATCACATCATTCACTATATAATAACATCATAAACACAATATAATCACCCAATGTGTGTGTGCAAAAGACCTTATTGCTCCTCCGTCCCGGCCGGCACATCCATCTCGTGCTTATCACCTACATATATATAAGAAAAACGTCAGTAACAAGCGTTACTGGTCCGAAAAGAAAATAACTATAGCAAACTGGCTATGAGAGCAAACTCTCATATGAAAGAAATCATCATATACTCCACGTGAACACTCTGAAGGCACTACTGAGGAGCCACTGGGCTGCAGACCCGGTAGCATCCCGAACTTACTGCTCTGCTGCTGGTACTGTGCTACTCTCAGCACTTCTTTTTCAGTACTTCTCGTGAAACTTTATCCTAAGCCCTCTCCTTACCTCCATATTTCTCCTGGCCTTGAGCACGAAGGCCGAGTACTCTCAGGCAGTCGCCTTTAGTACCCTTTGAACCACAAGTCCGGACATGCGCTGTACTAAACAGTACCCGTAAACCTCCACGTTCTCCGGGTGTGAGGAACTCAAACGCGGAGTTGTCAGGATCCCTCGGGAATGGAACAGTCCGCTGGCACTAATCCAGAGCCCGCTTTGACTGTCACGACATCCTCTGCATGGTACGTACAGTCGATTTCTCCATCTCTCGTCTCACTGAAAACGCGAAAACTACATATATATATATATATATATATAGGGCTGGGTAGGGATTTATAAAATAGGCCCGAAGGCAACTTGTGGTGGATCTTGTTTTCGAAATCATCCTCGAGGGATCTCATCCTCGAGGGGTTATTAATCCGAAAATCTATTCGGCTAAATGGCCCGAGTTAAGTGGGATCCAATAAAACACCACTTAACCCGTCCTGCAAATGATAAAATAAACATATAATAGAAAAGCGTAAAACAGAGACGAGTCCTAAACGGACCTGGTAGAAGCTCCAAGCGTGTCATCGCGCCTAGGCGGCAAGCTCCCATTCCGTACCTCACGTCGTCGGCAATCTGCGACGGCTAGGGTTCCGTTGCGCGTCTCGGAGCTCGAATTCGGCGCTCCTCGGCATCCGACGTTCGATCGAATCCAACTGGGTGAGCTCCGCGGAAGATCTGGTGAATTCCAGCGAATTCCAGAAATTCCTATTTTCCGGCGGTTTTCTGGCGGCTTCCGGTGGTTTTCCGGCGACAATCGCCGGCGGCGTCTACTAGCCGGAAAGTGGTCGTGTTGGGTACCCTCGAAACCGGCTCGGCAAGCCCGACTCATCTATGACATCAGCGTGGCCAATGGAGGCGGCAGCTCGCCGGAAAATGGCAAAACAGAGCCGGCGGCGATGGGTCGCTAGATCCGGCCGGCCACGGTGGCGATTGCCTCCGTTCCAGTCGGGGAAGGTCGCTAGGGCGTCGAGGGTGTCGAGGCTACCGACCGATCGCGGCGGCGCTGGTCGCCGGCGGCGGAATCGGCGACGAAAGCGCACGCGGGCACGGCGTCGCGGCGTGGCTTCCTCGCGTCGCGGCGGCCCGGTGGGGGCCGGACTTGGTCGGGGCAGTAGGGCGACGCCGTGGCCGGGCTGGGCGGCGTCGATCGGCGGCCAGGCGGCATCGGCCGTGGCGGCGGTGGCACGCGAACAGGGGCGGCGCGGGCGAGGGTTCGGGCGTGGGGGAGAAAAGGTCGGGGTGAAAACTTAGTTGGGTGGCAAACTCGTAAATAATACTTGACTCGTCTCCGGCAAGAGTCAAGTATCATAACTAACTCGAAGTAAAGCCTAAAAAATCCACAAAAATCGGGAAAAATCCCATAAAATCAAACAAACACTAAAACATCATAATGATATGTTCTAAGACTATCAACCCACCCAAACTGCACGTAATGCATCCTAACGCGGTAAACGGCCTAAAACTAATTCTACGATCCATTACATATCATAATAAAAAAATGAACTGCATACTCTCATATATTCTGATAACTCATTTTTTCTGCTGTGTTCATGACGTTATCATCATATACTTGGGTACACATGACCCTCATGGCTCATACACGAGACCAGCGTCGGCTAAGTACACGTGTTCTGAAACTGACTTGACTCGACAATAACGGTCGAATCGACCGGTTCTGAATATAAAACCCTGACTCGAATCGTGGGTTTTACATTATGGGCTTATTATAGTTGGGCGCTGTATAAATAGGTATAAGAAAGGCTTCTAATGTAATGGCTTGAGAGAAGTGTTGATGTAGGGGTGGGTTCGGTTTGGATACGTCCGTAGCCGAATCCAACCCAAATTAAAAAATCCAGACGGGAATTAAATTTGAATCTAAAATTCATATCTATTTTATTTATCATATTCATATCCGATCCAAATTATCCCACCTGATTGTCTAAAATAATATAAACAACATAAATTTTAATATAAAACTAGATTAAAATAATAAAAATCTATTTTAAAATATTTTTAAATATATTTTTTATAAAATATCCTATGATTGAATTATCCAGGTTAGATAACCCCAAACCCATATCCAATCTGATCCGAAATTATTTTAAATTAAATATAAATAGGTTGGATTCAAATTGGATTTGATGATATCAAATTTCGAAGCCCATCCCCTTGCCAATTTGTATAAATGATCCGGGGGTTAGTAAAAAAGAAAAGAAAGTGCCCTTACAATATGAAGCTCCTCCATGAGAGACCTCATCCGGTCATTGTGCTCCACAGTTTCGCCAAGTGCCTCCGCCTCTAGCTCGCCAAGCTTTGAGGTCAGCCGCTCCTTCGCCTCCTCAGCCACCCGAACTCGCCGCTCCATCCTCTACAACTCTATCTTCATCTTCCCTTTGTTGAGAAAAACCCCCAAAGTTGGAGATCAACAACAGCGAACACAAGATATGGGAAAATAATGCCTGAGAAATAAACAAAAAATAGGCTCCATTTAGTTAGTGTAATAGAAACAAAAAATTTATGGAATCTATAAATGTTAAGTCATGACAAATTTATGAAATCTATAAATAGTAATTCATGACAAAAACATTAATCTAATACGAAAAAAGTATATGCTTTTAACTATTTTAATATGAAATGTAAATAAGGCTTTTACTAAGTGATCCCCTTAAAAATTTTATCACAACAAATTCTTTTATAAAAAACTCAAGATAAAAAATAGAAATTTCTTGGTGTAAAGATTTCACTTCTTATATTTATATAATAGCAAACTCTTTACACATCATAACTAAAAAATTTCATTCATTTTACATCTCTCAACTGAAAAGTTAACACTTTTTTGCTTTTAACACATGATTAATAAAAAGTATTTTTTATTAATAATTTATGTAATATGACGTTCAATTTTAAAATGTGGAATTACTCTCCCTTATGCTAGCATACTTTGTATTTTAAATTTTATTAATTTGCTTAATATTATATAATTTTTCATAATATTGAGCTACTCACCTCATTCGATATGAACAAATTGATAATTATAATATTGTTGCATATAAATTGCAATATATTTTTGCGGATAAGTCATGGATATTTTTATTTGTTTGTAAACAATAAGTTTTATAAGATAATTATTGACATTTTCACCATAATAATGGTATTAAAAACTTTTTTAATTATAGCAGCAGCTTAATAACTGCACGGACGTAATTCTATATGGATTCATACAACTATTACTAGCAAATATGAAATAATACAAAAGTCCATATAATTAAAAGATAATAATAGCCAGAATAGTTGTAACAAAAAATTCTTAAAAATATTAATTTTAATTGAAAATTATTACGATAGGTATTTGTGGGTGCCCTCGTACCATTCATGCCTAACGAATTTGATGCATTGAATATTTTCATAATTTGTAAGGTCATATATATCAGAAGTGAAATTTCCTAGATGTCAGTTGGACGAAGAAATATCTATATTTTATTTATTTTTATTCGATCATAATTTATTGGTCATTTGGTGAACTAATATATATTGGAATCGAGTGCTTAGATAGACACGGGTTGTCAATTGCAGTTAGGTTGATTTCACCTTGTCGTTACGTTATGTTAGTAGGTGTAAACATTTCAAAATGATTATCAAATCATAATGTAGAAGGAAAAAAATTTTAATATCTTCTTTCAAATTGTCAATTACTGTTGAAATTAAATTTCTAATCGATCAATATTAGAGTTAAGTGAAGAGGAGGATATAATTTTTATAATTATGTGTGAACAATTTTGTCGCGACAAAATCTATCCACCATCATACTTCTTATAGATTATGTTAGTTGCAATACAACCGACAAAATATATCAATTATATATTACAGATTTCTATGTGAATTTTTAAATAGGCTCCGTTTAGTTAGTGTAATAGAAACAAAAAATTTATGGAATATAAAAATGTTAAGTCAGGATAAATTTATGAAATCTATAAATAGTAATTCATGACAAAAACATTGCTCTTCTAGCAAAAAAACAGTATATGCTTTTAAGTATTTTAAGATGAAATGCAAATAAGGCTACTAAGTGATCCCCTTAAAAATTTTATCACAACAAATTCTTTTATAAAAAACTCAAGACACAAAGGAGAAATCTTTTTGTGTACAGATTTCACATCTCATATTTATATCATGGCAAACTCTTTACAAATCATAACTAAAAAATTTTATTTATTTTACATCTTTTAACCAAAAAGTTGACATTTTTTTAACACATTATTAATAAAAAGTATTTTTATTAATAATTTATGTAATATGACATTCAATTTTAAAATGTGCAATTACTCTCCCTTATGCTAGCATATTTTGTATTTTAAATTTTATTAATTTGCTTAATATGATATAGTTTTTCATAATATTGAGCTACTCACATTTTTTTCATCCAATCAGATCTTGATTTGAGTAGGAATAATAATAGATACTTCAAAGACCGAGGAAGATTAAGAAATTTGATAGAACAAATTATCAATGGTAGAAGATGCAGATTGAGGATAGGGGTAACTACATCAACAACTTGTAGGCACCAAACTAGATTTCGGACAAACGTTTGGAGTGGTGACGGATGCTTCAGACAGAGCCATGGGCAGTATACTACAGCAAGAGGCCATGGTGCATTGTCTAAGAAAGAAGAAATCTCTACGACAGGCAATGAGGCGGTTATTTGGATTTTACCTACCTACCGGGGATGCCCTTGTGGCTGCCCTCCAAGACCAGTCTCAGTACGCCTTTCGTCTCCCTCGACCTGTGCAATGACAGGGTGCGGGGGACGGTGGAGCGGGCGTTTGATACCTGCGTGGCGGTGACCAAGTTCTCCTTCGAGGAAGTGAATGGTGTGTTTGATATGAAGATCGGGAAGCCCCACACTGTGCCCTGCAAGGTCACTGGTAAGTGCAGGTTGGTGATGGTGAGGATGGTCCCGGCGCCGAGAGGATCAGGGATCGTTGCGGCCAGGGTGCCGAAGAAGGTGCTGCAATTTGCTGTGATTGCCCATCTCCTTTGACCATGACGGAAAGAGGTAGAGGCGACCGAGGTGGCTTCGGCCGGGGCTACGGCCGGGGCCGGTCACGGGGAAAGTGGGTGCCCGTTACCAAGCTTGGTTGGCTCATGAAGGAGGGAAAGATCTGGTCTTTCGAGGACATCTATTTCCACTCGCTGCCGGTGAAGGAGCACCAGATCGTGGAGACCCTCATGGGCCCAGTGCCCAAGGACGACGTCATGAAGATCATGCCGGTGCAGAAGCTGACCTGCGCCAAGTAGCGCACCAAGTTCAAGGCCTTCATTATTGTCGGCGATGGTAATAGCCATGTTGTGCTCAGCGTCGAGTTTAGCAAGGAGGTGGCAACGACGATCCGGGGGTAGGGCGATCATCCTCGCTAAGCTGTCAATGATGCCTGTTCGGAGGGGTTACTGGGGAACAAGATCAGGTCACTTTCACGGAGGCTGATAATGAAGTTTTTGTCAGATCTTGTTTAGTGGGTTAGCAGGATAAAGTGGAGAGAAGGTTAGAGGCTAGGTTGCTGCAGCCACTACCTACACCTTCGAGACCATGGAGCTCAGTCTCAATGGACTTGGTTTCCAGATTCCCGGATTCCCTAATGTGAAGGGAATGTCAGCAAGGTTAGTGGGTCGGTTTTTTAAGTACTTCTATTTGCAACAATACCACAAGGGTGCTCAGCCGAGATTTCTGCCAAATACTTCTTCAGGAATGTGGGAGGAGTACTGTCATCCTGACCAACACTGTTTCAACGACCATTCTTAGTTTGACAGGCAGATTGAGAGGGAGAATGTATTGAGGCATTTCGTCACAGCCATTTGGAGGAACTGGTTGGATCTTCTTGAGGTGGTGCAGTTTTGTTGTAAACTGCATCGTTATTCAGCTACGGGGCTTAGACCTTTTGAAGTTGCGATGAGCTACCAACCTCTCACACCATTAGAGGTTGCTCCACAGGGAGGTGGAGTACGAGGTCAAGCTACACACAGGTTTGCCAGGGATTGGCAAGAACTGTGTAAGGAGGTAGTGGATTCATTGGCCAAGGCAACGAGCAGAATGAAGAGATATGCTGACTCGAGGGCATTGTCATTCAGCGTTGGGGACAAAGTAAAGCTGAAGCTCATGCCACTGATTTGAGAGAAAATCAATCGTATTGAGGTGCATCGGGTATTGGTGGAAAGGTACGATGGTCCTTATGAGGTGGAGAAGGTACAAGGGTACAAGCTTCACCTTTTGGAGTACAGGCACGTTAGCCTAAGGACTTCAATGGATCAGATAGAGTTTGTATACTGATGCAGGAGAACAGGAGACTTATGATGAAACCATGAGTGACAGAGCTCATCTTAAGTAGGAGTTAGCTATGAAGGATGAGATGCCATCATTGGAGAAGATTCATACATGGGAGTTGGTGAAGTTGCCACCAAAAAGGGAGGTTCTACAAAACAAGTAGAAGGAGGGAACCGAGAAGCGAGGTTAGCTGGGAAAAGGAAAGGGACTAGTGGCAATTGAAGAGCAAGATCAAAAAGTGTTGTGCAGGACTTAACCCTCTGATGAGGACGTCAAGTCTCATTGGTGGGGGTGAACTGTAACAGGTCTAGTTCGTTGGATGAGCCGGGAGCTAGGGTTTGATGGTTATTCCTAGTCATCTCACGTCTAAGATGGATAGTCGATGCTATCCGAGTGGTGGAAACAACTTACCAGTGTTAATCCTTATTAGAGTTGCAGGCAAAGATCATGCTGTGGTGCATAAAGCGTGTCGGGTGACCAAGGTGTACTAGCAAGTTCTAGGATATAGAACGAGCCGAGTACCGGTACTCGATGAAGCCTATCGGCATTATGATCGGTAATTGTACCAAGCATGTCGGTATATTAGCAAGAGGAAACTTCTGAGGCGTGATAGGTTCCAGGTAGTAGTTCGTGGGGTGTGATGACCGAACACCCGACCGAGCAACTACGGGCGTGCATATCGGCGAAGTGAGGTTGATGGACCAGGCGTACCGAGATGAGCAGCCTAGCGGTACATGGGTGAGCACAGGATGCGTGGACGTGACCAAGCAAATTACTGTGATAATGTCAATTGGGTCGAGTTGCCGAGCAGTGCCCCAATGCCAGTATTTGGAGCGTGCAGTTTACTGGAAGCACCGAGAGATGGGACTGTTGGCCGAGACTGGTTGGTTCGAACTAGGAGGGTTCGACCATGTGACCAGCATGCGCGGAAGGTATGCTTGAGTGGATTTGTCAATAAGGATGATGATGTTGATAGTTATCAAGATCAATCCTTAGCCAACGGTGTAGGTTGGTTGCAACTAACTCTAGAAGATATGCATGATCGACATGGAGATATGCCCCATCTGCGTGGAGATAAGGATGCCAATGTCAGATGTAGGCTGTTGGAGACGTGCATGAGATCTTCCCGGAGATGTGGATAAACACAAAGGTTCTATATAAGGGGTGTCTTCTTGTGTAGAAAGCAACGGAGGAAACTTGTACTAACATGCAGGTGATGAACTTACGCAACAAACAAGTGGAGGAAGAATTTGGACTAGAGTGTTCCAATAGGACTCAAGTGGGAGATTGTTAATATTTATTATTATGAATATTAATGATATGTAACTCATTGTCACACTCGGAATACTAAAGAAATCTTAGAATACAAACAGTGGTGACTATTTGTTGTTTCATGGAAGATGAAGGGCCTTAAACTATCTCTATAAATATGGATCTCATTTGTCTCATTTTAAAACAAGGCTAAGACAAGAGAAGACAATATGTGAGAGATAAAAGAAAAGGGATATAAAGATAAGAAGAGAGGAAAATATTATTCACGAGTTTAATCGTATATAGGGTATTGAAGAGAGAAATATTGTAATCTCAATAGTATAGATTGGGTGAGTAATCTTCTTATACATCTCTAAATATTTGATGTCTATTTTTTATTGAAGTAGTGAATTGCTCGTTGTTATCTTGTAGTTTTTGACTCTCCAAAAGAGGGTTTTTTACATTAAATCTCTGTTCTTTTAGTTTTATTTTATTTTATTTCTCAGGCATTATTTTCCCATATCTTGTGTTCGCTGTTGTTGATCTCCAACTTTGGGGATTTTTCTCAACAAAGGGAAGATGAAGATAGAGTTGTAGAGGATGGAGCGGCGAGTTCGGGTGGCTGAGGAGGCGAAGGAGCGGCTGACCTCAAAGCTTGGCGAGCTAGAGGCGGAGGCACTTGGCGAAACTGTGGAGCACAATGACCGGATGAGGTCTCTCATGGAGGACCTTCATATTGTAAGGGCACTTTCTTTTTCTTTTTACTAACCCCCGGATCATTTATACAAATCGGCAAGGGGATGGGCTTCGAAATTTGATATCATCAAATCCAATTTGAATCCAACCTATTTATATTTAATTTAAAATAATTTCGGATCAGATTGGATATGGGTTTGGGGTTATGTAACCTGGATAATCCAATCATAGGATATTTTATAAAAAATATATTTAAAAATATTTTAAAATAGATTTTTATTATTTTAATCTAGTTTTATATTAAAATTTATGTTGTTTATATTATTTTAGACAATCAGGTGGGATAATTTGGATCGGATATGAATATGATAAATAAAATAGATATGAATTTTAGATTCAAATTTAATTCCGTTTGGATTTTTAATTTGGGTTGGATTCGGCTACGGACGTATCCAACCCGAACCCACCCTACATCAACACTTCTCTCAAGCCATTACATTAGAAGCCTTTCTATACCCTATTTATACAGCGC